>JAPYYW010003206.1:0-16092 GCA_030522545.1 Cremastinae sp. A BG-2022a
TGAAATTATCGTCGGGTAATAAGAATTTAGGATAAAGGAAAAAAAATGAACGAATTATTAAGCTAGTTTTAATTAGCAACGATATAAATTTTTGATAAACGAATAAAATATTTCGAGAATGTTTGAAAAATAGTGTTTAAAAAAATATTTAAAACGTACTAAACAATGAAGAGAATGATTGAATAAAGGCGAGCAAAATGAAGGAAAAAATAGAGCGAAACTCACGAAGAAGGGTGCGATCGCCGCACGGCACGTTCGCGGGGATGTCACAGAACTCTTTCTTGGGATTGTCGTCCCTGAACACGAGGCCATCCTTGCAAAGTTTTTCCTCGGGCTGGCCGTCGACGCATGAGTAATAGAGATCGCACTGTTCGGGATCGGCGAAGAATCCCTTTTCCTCGGGGCATTTGAATTGTCCCGCGACGACGGTAACGCCCAGGATAAGAGCAAGAGGAACGAGAAAGTCGAGATTCTTCATGGTCGATCTCCGGATTGAAAATGCCTCGCGCTTCGTCATTCGACCGGCTTATTTTTCCGACTGCTCCTTCGCTGCTTATTTTCTTCCCTCTTTCCTTATTCTCTCTCTCTCTCTATTTCTCTGTCTCTCTCTCGAGCTCGAAATTGCCTGCTCGTTGGTTCGGTGAAGAGCTGCGATACGTGACTGCTGCGAGTGTCTCGTTTCTGGTCCCGTTTCGCTCGAGTGCCAACCGCGTCGCCGCCGCCACCACCACGGCTTTGCTTCTTCTCGTTGCATTTCGCACAACCTCCCCCACCCCTTTTCACCCGAAACTCCTGCTCTCTCGCCTCTTCGATTATAAGCACGACGACGACGAGAGAGTCCTGCTTCGACGAATCTACCACCCATGCATTTTTCCCCTTTCCTATACTCCTCATCGCGCTCTCTCTCCTCCTCCCACCCCCGCTCTCGCTCATTTTCAGGGATGATCCTCTCGCACCGTTTTTCGTCCAAGGGTCAAGGTCGGTATTTCTCTCGTCCCAGACTCTTTCCCTGCACTCTCGTTTTCCGGCAATTTATTCTCATCGTGGAACGAGACCGTCGAGTCTCGATCAAAATCGTTCGTGTGCATGGTCGTTCGAGAAATCCTTTTGGCGTTGGCACTCCTTTCACCCGTTCACTCTCCTCCGCTATTCAATTATCCGTAGGACGCGTGTCGCTTCGAACCTTTATCGTTCGACTCGAATTTTTTACTGAATTTTCTTTAAACTGGAATTAGAATCGTTACGTAAACATATATATACTTTTAAAATATGTTTTATTTTCTTGTTATATGTATAAGGGTTGACAAATTATATATTCATATTTTTTCTTACTATTGAATCAGCTGAAATATTTGAGGTTTCACTTATTTTTTATTTGAAACATTTTTTCATTTTATGCAAATTTTTTGTGTGTTTGCATTGCTAAGTGCATAAAAAAATGTCATGCCACGTTAAAAAGTGAAAATTTTTTGTTAATTTATTTTATGGTTTTGTAGAAACGAACTTTTTTTATAAATAATAAGATCAAAACGTTTAACTAAAATGTTTCTCATATTATAGAACAATTTAAATTATTTAAATTATAAATAAAATATTTTGAAGCTCCCTATTGATAGTCAATAAATTATTTACAAATTGAACTTAAAAAATCTACTTTTCACTGATGAAATTGTATGGCCTTATTCTTACCTTATTTCACCATGAGCTTTTACGAGAAACTACAAAAAATAGCGAATCCCACCAATAAATATCTCGATTTCCCGACGGTGAAACCTTCTCGAGTTTCGCACAAATTTCCATACAACGTTAAAGAAGGTATAGAAATTTTTAAAGAAAGTCTAATTAAAATCGTTGTGGGCACAAACTCATTTACATCAGAAACAAATTACACACCGAAAACAGTTCGAAAAAATAAAGATAACGAAATAAATCGTAATAAAAGTTTTTAAGAACTGTTGTAAAAACTGTAAATAAGATGATAAAAAATTCAGTGGCTCTTGGCTCTCTATACCCGGAATGTCCTGTGCATTGAAATGAGCGAGTTGAAAAAAAAAATGAGACCGCGTCGCAAGTAGATCTATGTTCGTCTGCACACATGTATAATCTGCTTGCCGGCTTGTCGACCTTTTATCGAGTTCGACCGAGAAAGAAAAGATCGAGAGAGAGACGCGGCCGAGGAGAAAGTCATAGAGATACTAAGACCGATTTATATATGCCTCGGACACCGGAGATAATACGGAGCCGGAGAGAAAAGAGCGTGCGATCTCGATTTCCGTTCTCCGGAAGCCATTGATCTTCCAGCTCCGTCTGTGCTCTCTCGGTGACACGCACGTGTAGACGAATATATATTAATACTATAATACTGTACACTGTGTAGAAAAATGTTGCCAATCGTGACCGTGACGATGAAATTTTTCGTTGCAGCTCGAGCGAATCGAGAGATATCGCATTAATTTCGATTAAAAGGAAAAGTGAATTCCTCACGTCGGAAGTGCTAAATTATTTGGTGTATTTTTTTAATATTATCCAAAAACAAATATTCTGTTTAAAAATATATAATGTTATTTGTATAATACAAATAATTTAAGTGTAATTTTTTTCATGCACTATTCAACACTTTCGTAATATAAGAAAAATAAAAATAAAACATTTTATAAATATGTACTATAGCCGGTCCAAATAACATCTCTTGCGAAAATCTGATTTGAATTTTTTGTACTTTTTAAATTATTGTATACAAAATAATAAATATTGTACCAAAAAAATAATATTTTATGCTTATGTGTACTATATCAATAATTTTTTTATGCAATACTTATATAATAGAATAAAAATACAACAAAGTGTAAAAAATGTACTAATCAGTCCAAATAATCTGTTGCGGAAATTCAATTTTAATACGTAATATCATCATACTATTTATTAATATAGAATAGGAAAATAATATTAAGTAGAAAGTGTGGGACAATTAAAAATGGTGAAAATTTTTCTTTTTTTACCATTTATTCTAGAGTTTAGCATGTACTTTATTTTTATTTATAATAAAAAAAGTATTTACGTGGCTAAATTCATTCGTTATTACACAACGCGAAGCACGTGAGAGTATACGAAAGCGACGTGTGTTTCAAGCGTCCCGATGCGGGACAGTCGACTCTAGATCTCGAATTTAGGGCTTCTTGTCATCGTCCTTGTACCAATCCTCACTGGAATGTGAAAAATGAAAAATCAGCGTCAAAGGTCGAATCGAATCTCGATAAAAATATCCAAACAGAATATTTTTAATTCGATAAATTTTTTTTTTTATCTCCCAATGGAGAAATTATGATAATAATAAGAATAATAATAAATAATAATTTGAGTTTTTGGACGCACCATCCGGGGACGTTTTCTGGCGCGTCGCATTGCTTCGAAACTTCGTTGTAAACGGTTCCGTCGTTGCAGCCCTGCTCTCTCGGGGTGACGCCGTTGAGGCATACGTAGAAAAGTTGGCAATCGGTCGGATGAGAATATTTCGGATGATCCTCGGCCCTTCCCGTACCGTCGGTTTCCGGTTTCGGACACTCGAATCCGTCCTTCAGGACCTTTCCGACAACTCCGCATCCCTGAAACAACGACCAGTTGAAATCGAAATATTCAACGATAAACAAAAAAAAACAATCCAATTTCCAAGAGCTATTGACATAAATTGACACCAATGTTTTTATCTAATTTGACAAAAAATATTCAATACCGAACAACTTAATTTCACCGAACAATTTAATTTCAAAGAGTATTTTAAATAAATTGACAACAATTTTTTAGTCTAATTTTCTTGGAAATTTTTATACATCGTTTTTTTTTGTTACGATTACGAGATATAAATTTTTTTTGTTGAAATTACCTCACGTCCCGCAGTCTCGGGCCAAACGCAAGTTCCGGAGTACTCGTCGAAGTGGAGGCCGGTCGTGCACGTGTTTTCTATGGCGACACCCTCGATGCAATTGTAAAAAATGTTGCAGACCGAAGGGTCAGGATGGGCGAAGAATCCGTTCTTTCTCGGGCATTTGGCCGTAGGCTGAGGCGGCTCTGAAAAATATCGTGACCCATAAAAATGTATCCACTAGCAATTTTCATAACAGATTTATAAAATTTATTCAAAAATTATCGAGGATGAAATAAATTGTACGAAAAAATGTCACAAAAAAAAAATAAAATAGTTTGTGAACGTATATTCGACAACAGAAACGAAACAAATTGTTGCTCCCCGGAGGAAAGTTTCCAGCGAAGTAAAACGTTCGTACGAGTTTAACGGCATTTTAATCGTCACTGCGGGGAAATTCAATTAACGTGAAACTTCGCGGAAGCCGAGAAAATGGGGAAAATACTTACGCAATTCGACCCGATCGCCGCAGTCGACGTTGAATATGCTGTCGCATTTGTTTATCTTGCGATTCTGGGGATCGAAGACGAGGCCATCGGAGCAGAGCTTTTCCCTGGCGACGCCGTCCACGCACTCGTAAAATTTGTCGCACTGTACCGGGTCTGGGTACTGGCCATCCTTCTTTGGACAAGAAAACGCAGCAACTAAGAAAAATTAAAAAAAAATCATTAATTAAAAAAAAAACAATATTACAATATTCAACATAATTTTTTTTGTACACTAAAAAAAAATTAATCACATTTTAATGAGCTTCTGAAAAGGATGCCCGGAAGCTGGATTATTTTTTCGTTATGCAATTATTCACGAGCGTTATATATTTTCATAAAGTGATGCTGGAGGAGATTGGGTTTTACATGTGGTGCTGATGATAGTGACTACAAGAAGGTTACGCAATGGACAACCACGAGAGAGCCACACACTGACATTTAGACTTTAGAAAGTTTCGGACCAGCGAGAGTGTCTCCTGTTTGGCTTCCCCGGTGCTCCGTTACACTACTGGATCTCCGGCTAATCTCGGTACTCGTGTAAACTAGTAGCTAAGGCTGTACTAAGCCAGACATTATTTTTATTTCCATTCTTACTTTTATTCCTTATCCGCAGTTTCATTTTCACGAACGATAACGCGCGTTTCACCAGCAAAACTGGTTACGCTTTACGAAAATATTCCGAAAACCCGTTCGTGCCACCCGGAAGCACGTCAAAATGTGATTGAGATGTCGTACGGCCTGCTCGTAATTTTTTATTCGAACATTTATTTAAATTTGTTCATTTCAATAATCCCGACTGGTTATATCAAATTTTTCTCGAGTACTGATGCATCTTTTACTTCATTTTGAAAATGGATTATTTAGTAAAATATATAATCAATGTTAAAATGGTTTCAGGGCATGAAAAAATTGTTTGAAGCTTGTCAAAATTTGGTTAATATTTGTTTTTCGTATACTCACGTGCGACGGAAATGGAGGCTAGTAACAAAAAGCACACTCTGATCATTTTCGAAAATTGATGAAGAGAGACAATGATTTACAGAAATTCACTGGTACGAGGATTTTTTGGGGAGTCTTTGGAATGGCGTCTCGTCGCGAGATACTGCTCCCTCGATCGTTCACCATCGGGTATACCTTGTCAATCCCCACTATCCATTTCCCCACTTTCGCTTTGCTCTCCGGCCCGGGAAAGAGAGAGCGAGAGAGAATTTTAGCGTTACAACTCAATAGAGTGTCGTCTGACTTGAGGATTTTACACTTTTTTATATACCCTCTTTCTCTCTAATCCCCCTCTCTTTTCTCTCAAAGTCTTGTCACTTTTACTACAGGCTTTTACAAATTACTTCTTGCATGTATGGGCCGGATAATCCCAGCAAAAAGTCAATTCTTGGCGTTCGATTCCTAAAATTCAAACTCTTTGCATAAAAAGTTGCTATTTTTTTGTGTTTTGATTCAAACGACAATTGGCAATTTATTAAGCATATTTTATCAATTCAAATATTTTTCATTGTTTAAAAAATAATATGATACAGGTTATATTGAAATGTTTTTAAATTATTATCCATAAAAAACGTACACTCTGCTGCAAATATATTTTCAAAAATTCACAAAAATGTCAAATTAAAAAACTCATATCAAGTAAATATATATTTTCTATAATAAGCATTGTTAAATCACAGCAACTATGAAATTTGATGACTTGAACCATTTTGTAAAATGATTTCCAATTTGTCATGAGTATTTTTCACACAATTAGAAACATACCAAAAAATATTTCAATTCTCACATTCTTAGAAATATTGCTCATACATCCCAAACAGTTTCCATTGAGAAAGAAAAAAAGATTGGAATGTAAATTTTTAATCCGGTAGTTTTTTATATCTCCATTTATCGATCTTTGATTTTTATCCGCATGAATAATATTCATCGTCTCTGTTCTTTTCGTTATTTATTCATTTGATTATTTTTAAAATTGTATTATTTTGTTGAATATATATTATATAAATATTTATAAAATAACAAATTTTTCGTAAAAGAACAATGCGATTAAAATTTGTTATTTTAACGAAACGTCCTGTGTATCGTTCGTATGCACTCATTCAGGCGAGCTTCGTTAATTTCCCTTTCCTCGAGCTCCTTCCACGCTTGCTGGATTATTCTTTCTCCTTTTTCCAGCAGCTCGATGAAATCCAGAAGGTCATTCGTCGCGGGAAGACCATGAATTATTCACCGTGGTCTCTTATCTGTAAATAATTCATCGAATAGAGAAAAATACAAAAATTCGTTGTGAAACGTGAATTCCTCGTTATCGAGAATTTCAGAAAAATAAATCCTGGAATATAATTGAGAAAATGAATGACGAGGATCGTTTTTCTTCGAACGTTTTGTGGTCTCGGAGTCATTCGTTCGGAAAAAATAGACGAACGTCTCTTCGTTGTTCGACTAACGGTAAATCTCTTTTTTTCTCCTCGACATCCTCGCGACGCGTACCCGTTAGCCTTTAAAACGGGAAATGCAGAGAACGCCTCGCGGCATACTCGATAAACCGCGAGGACGTGAGTGCGCCTCGTCCGGGCTTCGTGAAATCCTTCGAAAAATTGAAATATTCGCTTCACGCCAAAAAAAAGAAGAAGGAAGAAAATAAATAAAAACCGGAGAGCAATTTTTCACGTGAATTTACGAGAGAGAAAAAAATCGATTTCACTCTCTAGCATGAAATCGTGCGTGAAAAGCGTCGAAAAAGTTGTTTTTATGTAAGAACGAGGTGGAAAGAGAAGAAAAGAAATCGATTTCAAGTTCGCGAACGGAATTTAGCCTCGGGGAAAGGCGCGTTTCGATAAAACGTTGCCCAACAATGCGCACGTTCCTGCGACTCGTGTTTTTCTTCTTTTTTTTTCTCGATTTTCTTTATTTTTGTCTCTCGGCTTATTTTTCCGTTCACCTCTGGAACCTTATTTATCGTAATCTCGTTCTGCCAGAGGGCGCATCAGGGCCGTGAGCGAGAAAAAGCGTCCAACGAAAAAAAGACTTTCATCCTTGAAAACGAAAGAAAGCTTTGAAAAATTTTCAGGATGTATTCAATTATTTTTCGTATGGAAAAAAAAATGAGGAAAAGAAAACGACAACCAGGAAAAAATGGACGAGTATTTTCGTACTGAAGAAAATTTATTGTACAAATATGATAATACCGAAAAAAAAGGAAAATAAAATAAAAAAAGGTAAGTAAAAGTAAGAACTAAAAGGTAAGCGGGGAGGTGCAGCGATTCCTCGATCAATTTTTGGGTGGCCTCGTTCCCTTTCTTCTGCTCGGTGGTCCGCTCGTTTTTGGCTTCGTCGGTGGGTTCTCCAGAGCGTCCAGCTCCGCGTCGGTAAGTTGACCCTTGTACCAGTCTTTGCTGCGGAATAACGAGCATGGGGAGAAGAAAAAAAAACGATAAGAAAAGTGAAAGGATCAAATATACATTCGATGACCTGGCAAGGAAGCGAGAGGCCACGCCTCTTTCAAATTTCACGTCCTTACTCCTCTTTTTTTCTCACTTTTATCACGTCGATCCTCGCGCATCCCTTTTCAGCTTCCGATCATTTTTATTTCTCAAGCTCAACCATTTTATACTTTTCTATCGCGACTCTTAATGACTTTAAACATTTTTTTGATATATAAAAACTCTTTTTTTTCTTTGGAAATATCGTGTCTGAGATTAATTTAAGATTTATTTACGATTTTGGGTCAATTGGATTTAAGATTCGTCGTATAGAATATAAAATTATTTATTATTTACCATTCGGGGATTTTTCTGGCCCATTCGCACTTTCTGGTACGCTCGTCGAAAGCTTGGCCGAGCTTGCAACCGCTTCTCCTGGGCGTCTCACCGTTAATGCACACGTAGAAGTATTGGCAATCGTCCGGATCGGCGTAGCGAGGATGCGTCGCCGCTACCGATTCCTCGACCTTCGGACAAGTGAAGTTGAACAATTCACGCGATCCACAGCCCTTCTTCGAGGCTTCGTCCGGCCAGTTGCAGATTCCGGTTTTCTCGGAAAATACGAGACCATCCGGACACTTTATCATGTTAAACTGGCCCTCGACGCAGTAGTAGAACGTGTCGCAGATGCTCGTGTCCTCGTGAGCGAAGTAACCGTGCATTCTTGGACAATGATGAGACGAATGTGGTTCCTCTGAAAAAAATTATTCCAGATTTAATGCAAAGATTGCCTAACTCGTTCAATGGTTTCAAAAAATGTGTATATGAGATATTTTTAAAAATATGAGAATATTTTTAGAGATATGAAAATTTGATAAATTTTTAGTATTTTATTTCTGTTTGAAAAAATTTCGTAGAAAATTTGAAATTAATTTTCTGGTTCAAAGTGCAAGGTTTTAAAAAGCTTTGTCATTTAGAAATCGAGACATTTCATGTTGCGAATCATTATTTTTTATACTGGTTCTTATAGAAGTGTAAAAAATGTGTATACGAGATATTTTTAAAAATATGAGAATATTTTTAGAGATATGAAAATTTGATAAATTTTTAGTAGTTTATTTCTAAGTGTTTGAAAAAATTTCGTGGTAAATTTGAAATCACTTTACTGGTTCAAAGTGCAAGGTTTTAATAAGCTTTGTCATCTAGAAATCGAGACATTTCATGTTGCAAATCACTATTTTTTTTCCTGGCTCTTATAGAAGTGTAAAAAATATTACGATTTTCAAGTGAAGATGTATTAATTTGTGACCAGTAAAGCTTTTTCAAATTTTAGGCACACTTGAGTTGTCACGTTGAAGAACACTTTTGCACATTTTCAAGAAATTCTATGGAAAACCATTTTCACCACAGAATCGCAAAAGTACTATCCAAAAAAACATTTATTCCGCAATTTTAACAACTCTAAACCGACCAATCAATTCAAGAAGATTTTCTTTTATTCTTACACAAATGAAAATTTTTTTTTTTATTTTCAACATAATTATTTGTTCGTCAAATAACGAAAAAAATTGTTTCTTGTATTAATTTTTTAAAAATATTTCCTTTTTTCGATAATTGTCAAAAAAATGTAAACTTACGCAATTTTGGACGTTTCGAGCAGTCAATGCCGAAGGGCAGGTCGCATTTCTCGACGTCGGGGTCGTAGTCGTTGAAGACGAGTCCATCGGGACACAGTTTCTCAGTCGGTTTGCCATCGCGACAATCGTAGTACTTGTCGCATTGCTGGGAATCGGGGAAGTAGCCGTTCGCCCCGGGACACTTGTCCGACAGTGTGACCTCGTCCTCGTACTCCTCTTCCTCGGCTGCTTGAGCCTGAACTGCCGGCTGGGACGTTCGACGACCCGGCAAGGATACTCTTCGACGATTTTGCTCCGCCGCTTCCTGCTTTCGAGTCAAGGCCGAAACAACGCCTTGTCAAATTAAAATTACTATTATTAATATTTACGAATAGATAATTTTTGTCAAATCAAATGATTTTTACAAATGATTTTTGTTATTAAATCATTCCTGCTTTCGAGTCAAGACCGAAACAACGCCTTATCAAATTAAAATTACTGTTATTATTATTTACTAATACAAAATTTATGTCAAAAATAAATAAATCACTTCTGCACTGAAAACGAAATTTGATTGATTCAACAAAATATTTGTTTCAATACGTTCAACGATATTATTTTGCAAATTGAACTAAATTCTTGGTTCATTTAACTGACGTTTAATTATTTCAAATAAACAAGTGTTGTTTCGACGAAATATGTTCAACTAAATATTTTTCAACTAAATCTGTTCTCAGTGTGCTTTCGAGTCAAGGCCGAAACAACGCCTTATCAAATTAAAATTACTATTATTATTATTATTATTATTTACTAATACAAAATTTATGTAAAAAATAAATAAATAACTCCTTTCGAGTTAAGGCTGAAACAATGCCTTGTTAAATTAAAATTGCTATTATTAATATTTACTAATACAAAATTTATGTTAAAAATAAATAAATTACTCCTGCTTTCGAGGCAAGGCCGAAACAACGCTTTATCAAGTTAAAATTACTATTATTATTATTTTACGAATATAAATTTTATGTCAAAAACAAATAAATTATTGTTGCAACGCCAATAGTCGAATTTCATTAAAAATTTTGGCGACAAAAAGATATTCACTCGAAATAAGGTATGTTCAATTTGGTGAAAAGGAAAATATAATTGTTTGTCAAACAAATTAACACGAATTTCTATGGAATTTATTTTTTGCTTTTTCTCTAAGAATAAAAGAAATTCATGAAAAAAAATTAAAAATTTCTATGATTATAAATAAATAACAAGCATTAAAAAACTGTTATTAATTTTCAGATAAATGATGTCAGTGACAGATTATTCAAATTTTGAATGGTTAATGATAATTCGTACATAAGGAACTGAAAAATGATTGAAATTTTTTAAAAATGCTTGAACAAAAAGTTTTTAAAATGAATTTTGGATAAAATATTGTAAGGATTTGATGAAAAAGTTGTTTTAATGAATTTTGGATAAAATATTGTAAGGATTTGATGAAAAAGGTCTCATTATTTTTTCAAGGTAAGCTGTCCGCGTCCCTGAGAGAGTGCGTATAAAAAAGTCGTGAAGCTTGCGAGAACGCGGATTACGATCGAAGGTGGATAGATGCCGGTCGACCTCGGCTTCGCGCTCACACTTTTGCTCTCCGCGGGTTTCAAGGAAGAAAGCGAGAAAGTGTCCGCGCGAGGCAAACTGGCAGCCGAGAAAAGAGGTTTATAAAATTGCACTCTTCCACGAGCTACTCCAACGTACAATCACATTAAACATTTTCTACGACTTACGATAAATCTCGTTTCGAATAAATTATCCTTTTATGATTGCTTTTTCTATTATTTTTTTATGTATCTGATTATCCAAGAGGTCTAAATATAAATTAACGAGCGTTTATTCAATATTGAACAATCATGGCGATTAAAGAAAATTTTTATATTTGGTTAACGAGTTATTTGCGATTATATTCTTCAATCTTTAATTTTTTTCTTTCATTCTTTCAAGCAATTCAATCGTTCGTGTTTTTTTTAATTTAAAATATCGACAATCGACTTTTTTACTTTCAATCATTTTTGCTGTGATTCTTGAAAATTTTTATTTTGAATAAATTATTCTTTTTAATAAATCCAATAATTCGTGTTTTTAGAAAATATGTTGATGATCGACGTATCTACTTTCAATGACTTTTACAATTAGAACAATTAGAATAACAATTTTGAAAAATATTATTGGTGGTTGTTTACTTCGAATTGTCTATTATTTTCAATAAATTCAATCTTTCATGCTTTCTGAAAAAAAACCATCAACGATCGATATTTTAATTTTCAACAACTTATGGAATTAAGAAAAAATTTTATTTTGAATGAATTATCTAATTATGATATTTTTCTCCAGTCTTTTTTTTCTATTCTTTTCAATAAACTCGATTATTCATGAGATCCAAAAATAAATAGACGATCGAGTATTTCAAAAGGTCACGTAATTTCTTCACATCAGAAATTCCCATGGAATAACACGTGGCCAAGTGTTTATAATATTTTCGTAATTACATTTTCATAAAAAATATTTCATAATTTTGTTAATCGTAACTGAATAATGAGCGAGAAAAAGGTTTAAAAAATGGAAAGAGCGTGGGCAAAGATCCAAGTGAATGAAAACAATCTACGCTCTTCGTAGTTCAGCGACCCAGCCGCCATTGTTGGTAAGAACGAGGTCGCGACTAGACTTTCTGTATGGAGCGAGTTTCGACTAAAAATTCGAACGAGTAAGATTAAAAATTAAAAAAATAAAATAAAAAAATTTACAAAAAAAGATGAAAGATAAATAAATATATAGTTAAAAATTGAAAAGAAAAAAATATTTAAAAAGTTCTCAATAAATCAGAGTTAATTAATGGTAGAATGAAAATATTGACTCACCAAAACAGATGAGGAGAGACCAAAATATTCGATGCTCCATATTGACGAGCAGAGATCGAATGAATTCGCGAAGGGGATGAAATTTGGTCGCGACCTTTCTCGACCCTCTCGAGCCTCCTTTCCCGGCTGTTATTCTCTTCGTTATGGCTCCTTCGCGCGTAGTTGTGACTTTCTCTCCTCTAAAATGGCCGCTGCAATCCGGGATGATGACTAGAGGCTACTGGGGCATCGACGGGGCAACGAGGATCTTATATGCCTCCCCCACTTTTTTAACCACCACGGGAGAGCAGCGAGTTGTTACAACACCCATATTCTCCGGCACGAATCACGCATACGCTCGTGATCGGTATAGAAAATCGAGATGAAGAAAAGTAAACAGGGAATTGATCATTATCTATTATTTTCATTTCATTTCTTTCCCAAATCAAATAAATGGGTTTTAAAGAAAACGGTTTTTTCCCCAAAAACCAAAAACATGTTTTTTCTCTAAATATCGTTTAAGTGGTTTGTAAATGATTTTTCTCCAAAAACGCTTTAAATGGTTTATTTCTAAAAACCATTTCTTTGGGAAGAATAGATGATTTATTTGAGACAAAAACAAAAATAAAATTTCTTATGCACAATTTTTTGATGTATTTTTAGTCCTCAAGAAAAATATGTGATAATAAATAAATCAATCAATCAACAAATAAATGAAAAATAAATACTAATAAAGAAAATAAATAAAAACCCTTCATTTTCCCCTCGAAAGAAAATCAATTTTTTTCGATTCTCAATCAAAAGTCTACCGATCTAATCGCCCGAATATTTCTAATCATTCCGAAACTGCCAAAAGAAAAATCAAAATGCTGTAAAAAAAGAAAGTTCTCGGAACTTACTGTTCGTCCTGTCTTGAAATAATAATAAAAAAAGTATCTTTCTTCAGTAAGAAGTCTCCCGATCCCACCAGCCGCCCGGATTTTTGCGAATCCAGAGTTTTCGAAGCTCGTCGTACACGAAGATGTAAATCGCGAACGGGAGTCCTGGAAACCACCATTCCGCTCTCAGGGGGTAAGTTCTGAGGACTTTGTCCATGTACGGAGCGTAACAAACGAAACAGGCGGTCCCGAGCTCGAAAAGTAATCCGAGATTCAAAACCCAATTGTTCATGCCTTGACGAAAGATGGAAATTCTTCGGGTCTTGCAGACGATCGCGTCGGCCCATTGGACGACAACGATACTGACGAAGAAGGCCGTGTGGCACGTGTACTCGAGAATTTTTCTCTGCTCGTACGTCCACTCCTGCCTGTAACTGTCCCTCAAATCGTTTATCGCCACGCTGTCCCAATAAGGCCGCAACCCGATCAATCTCTCAGGCAGGAAGCCGTACTCCGCCATTATTATCAAATACGTGAAAAATCCCGCCGCTGCTTCAATTATACCGATCTGCCCGTAAGCCATGAAGACCAATTTTCGACTGACCAAATGATCCTTTCTCGGGATTCGGGGACGTCTAAATTATTTTATATGTACATCGATTTATACAAAGAAATATCTGTATAATCTATAAATTGGATAATTGGTATTTTTATAATTTTTGTTGCTTTTTGAAGTTTAAGGACTGGATTTTGATCACATTTTATATACATCTGCAATAATGTGCTATCTGGATTGCAATAAAATCACTAATTTGTATGAAAATTAATTATTTTCGCATTAAAAATGTAATTTTCTCCATAAAAATCGATCATATTTCCATAAAATAAATATATACATTTTCTTGATAAGAAATTATTTGAAACATCGGACATTAATTTCTTTCATTTATATTGTTTACGATAAAATTAATTTTCTGGATGAATTTTTAAGTTATATAGTAACATTTAGTTAATTTAGTTTAATTTATTTAAAGTATAAGTTTTACTATTATGATTAATTTTGAGATTTTATTTACCTTGACATAATATCGCTCTCAGATTGCTCATAGGCGAGAGAAATGGCCGGCCACATGTCAGTACCGAGATCGATGCACAGAATGCAAATGACACCGACAGGGAGAGGAATTCCCAAAATGACGAATGCGAGGAAGGGCGTTATTTCGGGGACGTTGCTCGCGAGGGTGTAAGCTATGCTGGATTTCAAATTGTCGAATATTCTCCGACCTTCCTCGATGCCGGTCACGATCGAGGCGAAATTGTCATCAAGGAGAACCAAGTCGGCAACTTGTCTGGTCACATCGGAGCCTTTGAAAATTAATTTTAATTGTTCATCGATTTTTAATTCATCATTGAATTTAATTATCTTTCCGAATTTTTTCATTAAATAATTTAAAGCTTTGTTCAATAGAAAATTGAGTATAATTAATTTCTCGTTAGGAAAAATAGTTTTGTTCGATATCAAAAAAAAATGCATTTTTTAAATGTTATAGACATGTGATTCACTTATTATTATTTTTTAGAATAGAAAGATAATATAATGAGACTTTTGATATTTTGAAAAATAATTTTCTATTGTAATAATTTTATAAATTTTCTCTTTAATTTTAACTTGCCAGCAATTCCCATGGCGATTCCAATGTCGGCTTGTTTTAGGGCTGGCGAATCGTTGACCCCATCGCCGGTCACAGCGGTGATCAAATGAAGTCTTTGACAGCTCTCAACGATCTGCAATTTTTGGACAGGCGAGGTGCGGGCGAAAACGATCTCGGGGTAACGTCGGACCAGCTCGTCGAGTTCTTCTTCACGAAAATTTCTCAATTCGTCCCCGGTCACGACGATCGAGCGATTGCTCTCGTTCTCGTGATCGACCTCTGCGGTTATTATTCCGACGTATTTTGCGATTGCTCTCGCCGTGTCCGGATGATCGCCCGTTACCATTATCACCTTAATTCCGGCGCAACGGCATTTGTAAACTGCATCTGGCACGCTCGGCCTTGGAGGATCCATCATGGATATCAGGCCGACCTTTATTTATTTTTCATTTGATCGAAAAGTCAGTTTTTTCGTTTAGGAATAGGAATTCTTGAATTTCGCCCGGAATGAGTAACATTTTTGTTATCTACAGGAAATTTCGGATTGAATAGGCTCTTAAAATCGAGCAAAAAAAATTTTTTAATTTTTGGGAATTTTTGAAGGTACATCCATTCTATTTTTCCCTCTCCATTTTTTCAAAAATCTTCAAGGAGTGATAACTTTTTGAATAATTTATGAATAAACGTAGTTCCTTCGCCATTCGCTTCGATTTGAAAAAATCTTTAAAAATCACCCTTAATAAAATTGATTTCATCGAAAAAAGAAGAGATATGGCAAGTTGAAATTTTCATGATTCTACGAGACCCAGGTGACTCACAAAATTTCTTGAAATTTTTTTATTTCGATTTTAAGAGCCTATTCGATCGGAAATTTCCCGTAGATAACGAAAATGATAATTATCTGGGACGAAATTCAAGAATTCATATTAAATGAGCCAAAAAACTGACTTTTGGATCAGTTTATTCATTTTTTTAATATGAATTCTTAAATTTCGCCCCAAATAAGTAGCATTTTCGTCATCTGCAGGAAATTTCCGATCGAATAGGCTCATGAAATCGAAAAAAAATGTTGTTTTTAATTTGGTGTATTCTGGCTAGGGTCACACGGGGTCTCGTAGACCCACGAAAATTTTAATTTGCGATATCTTTTCTTTCTCTTGACGGAATCGACTTTATTAAGGGTGATTTTTCAAGATTTTTGCAAAACGAAGCGAATGGCGCAAGAATCACGT
>JAPYYW010003207.1:0-26189 GCA_030522545.1 Cremastinae sp. A BG-2022a
TTTGACATGAATAATAGGAAATTGTGTTGCAAATTTATTTCATATAAGCTGCGAAAATTTAGCGTGTTCGAGGACCTCCAGCCTGATTTTTTGACAATCAAAAATAGGAAAATCTCAAAATTTCAAGTGGCGATATCTTTTCGTGTCCTCGACGATATCGAATTCATAATAGGTAATTCCTGAAGATTTTAGCAAGACGAAATTAATGTTTCAAACAACAAGGTCATTATTTCGAAAGTAGCGCACGTTGCATTTTTTTAATGAGTCGAGATTAGCTAAAATTTAATGCGCTTTATATTCAAATGAATAGATTAGAGGCCTCATGTCGTTTTTAATATAAATATAATATAAGGGAAATTTTACTTTTCATTTTATTATTTTATGCATTTCAAAAATGTCTATGAAAAAGTATCGCCTTTTCAATAATTTAGTTTAAGATTTACTATAAAATTTAATGAGTGTTAAATAAAAATTGTCGTGTGCCTTTGGTTAAAATGATTAAAATTTCAGTTACGTATTGGAATTTTTCTGTAACGTGAGTTAAAAAAAACTTATCGCATACACATTATTATATTTTTCTCACTTGTCACCGCATTGAAATATATCACGGTAATTTTTACCGTGAAATTCACCACAAAAATTAATATTAAATTCTCTCAGTGTAGAGACAACTTTACTGCTTGTTATTTGAGAACTAAATATAAAAATTCTTTATGAGGAATTTTATAAATAATCTTGTAAACAATTTTTTTCGTCGTTGATGAATCGTTTAAAAAAAGTATTACCTGGACATTCGCCGTTGTTTGACACGATCTGAAGGTTCGCGATGCACTGACAACTATTTTTTATTCTATTGAAAAAAGCGTGATATGGGCAATACTGGAGAATTTCGTCTTTGAGAATTCTCGTGTCGTTTTCGTCCCTGACGACGAATCTCTCGTACGAGCTGCTCGCGACTTCCGGCTCTCGGACAATTTCTTCCTGGCTGATCTTCTTCTCGAGCTTCTCTCGACCCGTATCGATCGCGTTGTAATCTTCCCTCACGGTGCAAATGTCCTCGCCTCTTTTGTTGATGCAATCACTCATTTTAGTCGCTGACTTCTTTATTTCGGTCACCGAGGCATTCCTTTCGATCTTCTTGCACTCGTAACCTCCCACTTTGTTGAGACACTGGGTTTCCGGGTCAGGACAGGGACGGAACGACTCCGTGCACTCATCGATGTCTGGAAAATATTCAAAATTACTCGAGTGCCATTAAATTTTTTTGTATTAACAGTTTGAAAATTTGGAGAATTTTTAATGCATGCAAAACAATGTTCATTATAAAAATATGACTATATTGATTATAAAATTAATTTTTTTTTAAATAAAAATCGCTAAAAACGATAAGATATAGTAATTTTTCTTATAAAATTCTCTCTGTTGACAAAAAACCATCAATATTTTTCTCTAATTTTATTAAAATACATCAGGAAGACAAAAATTAATTATTTTATCATTTATAAAAATTTTCGACTCACCCAAACATATACCGAGTCTCTGATCGTACGCGAAACCCTTTCGACACTTTGTATCGCACTCGTACCCACCCTCTATGTTTCTGCATTCCTCAACTTCGGGCAAACATCCGTGAATTCTTTCGGCACACTCATCGACATCTATTTTTTTCAAAATTCACGATTTCAGAATTTTTATAAAGTAGAATTTACAGAAATAAGAGTTTAAAGATGTAAATTTCTGGTCACCTTTGCAAATTTTCATCGCAGCGTCAAATTTGAAACCAGCCGGACAAGCTTTCGGTCCGTTCATCTCGTGACAGGTGAAACTTCCCTGTGTGTTGACGCAGATTTGAGAGTCTTCGCTGCAAGCTCCATTCAACTCGAGGCACTCGTCAATATCTTCAAAAGTGATCAAACAATCATTTATTAAAAAATGAAAAGCTTTCAAAAAGTGTATATAAATTTTTTACTTTAATATTCCGAGACAATTATCTTAAGGTAGGAGTCGCGTGACAGTCTATTCAAAAGTTTGGCTGTACGTGTTAACTAAAAGTTGAATCATCACTTGAATTTTTTTGAGACAGAATTTTTTCAAAATTTATGCTGATCTTCTTTGATTTCATATTAACACGTGTGCAAAATTTAAAGAGGCTTCACCACGTGGTTATCGAGATATTTATTTTAAAAAATTGCCACTTTTAACATGGGCTTTTATGAGAAATTGAAAAATGTGACGACTTTCAACAATTAATATCTCGATTACTAGATGGTGAAGCTTCATTAAATTTGGCATACATTTCGACATGACCTTAAGGTGGTTGGTCTGTGACAGTCAAATCCAAAAGTTTCTCCCGTTTTGATGACGTTTTTCTGACGTTCACAGTGATTTACGAGATTAAGTTTATTAAGAAAAGTTGTTGCTAATTTATTAAAGAACAACATACTCTGAGCCCAAAATGTGATATTTGTCATTAAATATCTCGACTTCTGCACGGTGAAACTTCATTAAATTTGGTGCACATATGTATATGACCTTAAAGAACGTTTATGCAAAATTTTAACGAAATCTGTCGACGCTTATTTTACCGACGCGACTCTTACCTTAATGAATAATTAATTTCAGGAGACATTATCCTGTTTTCACCTGTACACAACTGAACCGTGGAATCCCACTGGTAGCCAGGAGGACAACTCTCCTGGTTCACCGCGAAATCCTTCCCGCCCGTCTCTTCGGGCAGACAGACGAACGAGCCGACGACGTTCCGGCAAATTCCGGAGCAAGGATTTTTCTCGCACTCGTCGATGTCTTGCAAGGCGAATGATTTAGCACGAGACGATGATATTGTCGAGCGAAAATGGAGATTAAACGAGGAGAAGAGCGTCAGCGAGGACAAGAAGCGAATTACACGAACAAATAAAAACGACACATCGGAAAAAAAGCTATTCGAAGCTTTTTGCAGTGAAGCCATCGAGAGACTTTCACAAGCGCGAATTTTATCTTACACAGAGAGAATTTTGTACAAAAAATTATTGTTTTTTTTACCTTACTATTTAAACATTTTTTATTGTAAAAATGATTGGATGAATCATATAAAGATCATCTGAATTGCTAAATTTTGTATGAAAAATTCTATAGTTGTCACGATATGAAAAAAGTTGTATTTTTTCGTATAAAATTCTCTTCGTGTATCCAATTCTTGTTCATACCGTCGCAAACTCGAGCCACTTTGTTGTACTCGTATCCTGGTGGACATCGCGAATCGCTGTTGCCCTTCGCCGGCTGATTTGCTCCCGGTATCGGTACGCAGGTATGATTGTCTCGGGAATTTAGCATAAAGCCAGGATTGCAGAGACACCTTATTTCGGTACCGGTATCGACACAGATATGGGAGCAAGGATTGCTCGTCTTGCATCTAAACGTATTTAAAAATACACAAGAAATATTGCATAAACGACTCGTCAACACATTAAAAAGTAAAAATATAAAAATAGTATAATTAAATCGACTGGGGTTTTCATAGAAATGCGTACTCGTATATTTAAAAAAATATTTATATGTTTAAAAAAATTAATTAAATGTACAAAAAAAGGGAATGTACAAGAATGTGTGATATTGACGAAAAACCATAAATAACATCTAGAAGCTTTTGAAAAAGCTTTTGTGATACAATACAATACAATCGATTATGTAATATATTGATTTTATTATATAATAAAATCTTATGTAAATAAGTATGATTGATTGTATATAATGACGAATGAAGGAGAAATGAAATAAATAAAAAGAAAAATATGGTAAAAATAACCTACTAAACTAAAACGTGTATTTAATAATTGGAAAAATAAATTTTTAATCACTTCGTATACGTAAAATCGTACCTGTCCTCGTGAACATTTTTTCTGCAAGTTTTACCATCTTCGAGAAGAATCGAGTCTTCGGGACACTTGCAGTAGTAAGAGCCCGAGGTCGAGACGCAAATGTCCGAGCAGAGGAGGCCTTTCATCAACTGGCAAATATCGTAGGATCCTGCGTGATGAGAAAAGCGAGGGCTTTTTACTCCGGGCGCGGATTCCCCGAACGAGAGCGATCGATCGCTCATTCAATGTTTTATGAGACCGTAGCCAAGAATAAATTCTTACCGGGTGTCGGGATTTCCGGCGTCGAGTCCGACGAGTACTCCGAGGATGTTTCCGTCACGTTAAGGGCGGTGCTCGCCGTTTCGGAGAACGTCGGCGTCACCGACGTCTCGACGTCGCTCGTCGTCGACGAGGCCTCGTTGCAGCACTCCATGAACGCCGGGTCCCAAGGCTTCCCGAAAGCGAACGACTTGAACGCACAACCCTGACCCATCGAGCCAGTCAAAATACCTGATGCCAGGACACATTGCAGGGAGTTTATCCAAAAATCAGTTTTTTCGCTTGTTCAATACGTTTTTTTTTTCGTATAATATTTTTTTAACGTGAAAAACACAGTTAAAAATATGCTATTCCTTTTAGAATTGTTTTTTTTCCTCATATTCATCCTCATTTTTATCATATCCACAAAATCAGATCTTTTTTATTGCTCACACTGGGTCTCGTAGATACCCATGAAAATTTCAATTTTTAATATATTTCCTTTCTATTGACGAAATCAACTTTATTAAAGATGGTTTTTAAAGATTTTTGCAAAACAGAGCGAATGGCGCAGGAATCACGTTGATACATCCATTTTTTTTAAAGTTATAACGCCTTGAAGATTTTTGAAAAAAATGGCACCTTCGAAAATTAGGAAAAATTTTTTAATTTTTTTTCTTGATTTTAAGAGCCTATTCGATCGGAAATTTCCTGTAGATAACGAAAATGCTACTTATTCGGGGAGGAATCCGAGAATTCATATTGAAATATTCGAAAAACTGACCAAAAAATCAATTTTTAGAATTTTTCAATATCAATTATTAGATTGCGCTTCAAGTAAATAGCATCTTCGTTATCTACGGGAAATTTCCGATCAAATATAGACTCTTAAAATCGAAAAAAAAATTTTTTTCAAGGGAATAATATGTGACGATAGGTAAATTTTTGTATAATTTCACCTAATTTGCAACCCTCGCAACAATCTCTGTGTCGATCTGCTGGACAGGAAGAATTTTTCGCCTGCTCGACGCAAGCGAGTCCGGCTCGCGCGTCCTCCTTTCCCTTTTCGCAGCTTTTCTCCCGGTAAGCTCGCAGGCAGCAAATGTCAACGGCCTCGAGGCAGAGGCCCTGCTCGATCCGGGGAACTCCGTTCACCGGTCCCGTAAATTTTTCGCATCGCAGCCCTTCAGACGCCCACGAAGTTCCGAGGCTACAGCATTTCTCAAATTGGCTCTCCATTCGCGCCTCGACCGCTGAAACGCCTGCGATCAAAAATACGCCAAATAAATAAAAATTTCAATTTTCACGAAATTTTCCAATTACTCGAAAATTGTATATAATTTTTGTCATTTTTTTTTTCACTTTTATCCAATTGGGAACAACAGTCTATCGGTCTCGCGATGTAGAGAGATCAAACGGAGATAATGTCATGTATCTCTGGAGAAAAAGTGGGACAAGGCCACTGCGAGTCCAAGCTATGAATCGTGTGATTTTCCTCATCGAATTTTACACAAAAAGCGATCAATTTTTCACATCGTACATATTTATTCTAAAATAAGCAAATAACGCTGTCATGAAAAAAAAATCTATTATTTGTCGTCGTCGAAGAGGAAAATAAGAGTTTTATGGAGCGATAAGACTTTTTTGAATTCGCAATAAAAAAAAGAAGAAAATTGCAGAATTGTCTCTGACGATTCAGGTGAGAAGCGAAAACTGTGATGCGAGGGATTATTTCGAAATTAAACGAGAAAAGTGTTGAATCGTGCGTACACATATTTTCGCCTCAAACTGTCACTCACGACACGTGCATCTCAGATAACTCGAATCACAGGCGAGAGTCTATTTGCGTTTGGTATCAACGACGCGAAGCAAACAAAATGCATTGCTCCTTCGAATGATTTTTTTCTTTTCTTATTTTTTTTTCGAAATTTTGAAAAAAATTGGAAAGCAGCTCGCGGAACTGAGGAGAACTCTCGCCATTGCGGAGCGAATTAGCGAAAAAACGTGAGCGCACTGGGTCAGAGTCAGAGTCACAGTAAACTCGATTAATTGAGATCTCGGACAAGGGGAATTCTCGTCTCTCTCATTCAATTAACGACACCAACGGAAATCTGCATGCTGGGATTCAATCATTTTTTTCCCACATCTTTCGTCCAGTTTTCTTTTAATCGTAACAAAATTTTCGGGGATTGTCAATTATTTTGAATAATCAAAAGATAAATAAGACGATGAAAATGCATCTTAATTTTGAATGATTTTGAAAAATAAGTTTCGATTATTCGATTATTCATGTGTAAAATGATGAAATAGTTGCCTTTGGGCGTCCAGAGGATCGAGAGAAGAATAATGGAGAGCAGGTCGAAGAAACGTCCCCGGTGATTTTCCATATTTTCGCGGAAACCGGCAACGTCTCGGAAAGAAGCTCTGCTCCTGACGGGAGTTATCGTCGCGTCTTCCTCGGAAGTTCACATGCACGTTTCGAGCTCGGACTACGACGGGAGGGAAGAAACGAGTCTCGTACGGAGCGAAAGTTTCGTAAAAGCAGCCGAGAACGAAGCTGATTCACGGCAGACTGGTCGTGCGACTGAACGTTATCCGAGAGACGAAGAATCGAGAAAAAGATGCTGAAGGGGAAGAAGAACACGTGTTTCTCGACAACGATAGGGGAACCCGGTATCTCTCCCTCTCATTCTTCTTTCTCCCTTTTCGTCTTCTTCGGTATACGCACTTTCTCAAGTATTTCATTTCCATCTCGCTTCATCAGAAACCGCTTTAGAGAGCTTTCTTTTCAGCACGCCGACAATTAAATTAATTAATTCATTATTAATATGAATATTTGATTTTCCCGCGATTTGAGATTTAAGGAGTCGCGTTAAATCGTTTGAGACAGAATTTCTTCGAAATTTGCACAAATCTTCTTTGAGATCGTGTTGAAATGTATGCTAAATTTTATGAAACTTGACCATCTAGTAATCGAGATATTAATTGTTGAAAGTCGTCACATTTTTTTATCTCTCATAAAAACCCATGTTAATTCGCGTGACAGTTTATTCAAAAGTTTGGCTGTACGTGTTAACTAAATGTTGAATCATCACTTGAATTTTTTCAAAATTTATACTGATCTTCTCCGACACGATATTAACACGTGTGCAAAATTTAAAGAGGCTTCACCATGTGGTTATCGAGATATTTATTTTTAAAAATTGCCACTTTTAACATGGGCTCTTATGAGAAATTGAAAAATGTGACGACTTTCAACAATTAATATCGTGATGACTAGATGGTGAAGCTTCATTAAATTTGGCATATATTTCGACATAACTTCAAAGAAGATTTGTGCAATTTTTAAAGAAATTCTGTCTCAAACAATTTTACGCGACTCCTACCTTAAAAGTGACAATTTTTTGAAATAAATATCTCGATAACCACATGGTGAAGCTTCTTTCAATTTTGCACACATGTTAATATGATGTCAAAGAAGATCAGTAGAAATTATGAAAAAATTCTGTCTCAAAAAAATGTAAGTGATGATCCAACGTTTAGTTAACACGTACAGTCAAACTTTTGAATAGACTGTCACACGACTCCTACCTTAAGATTTTTCGGAAGAATGAGCTTCCAAACGCTTCAACAAAATTATACGATCTTCGCTATGTATTTTTACTCATGCGAGCAATTTTTTAATATTTTTTCTGGAAAATAAAAATTAAATGCTTATTTGTATAGAATTTACCATAAAACTACTTTTAAATTTGTTAAAAATTATTTCTCAATTTAGTCATAATATTAATAATAGTTTAAACCCACTTTTTAAACTATTTGAACAATTACCATTAAAAAATGAATAAAAAATTAAAACGTTTTTAAATAAATGTACTTATTACAAATACTTTCAGTGGTTGAAGTAATAAAAAATTATGCGAAAAATTACGAAGGTCAATCCGTTATTTCTATCTTTGAAGATAAATCTGTGCAAATAATGATCAATCTTATACTGTTTTTATGTTTCTTTTTTTCTTATCTTCTGTGTGGCCACTTTCTCAAGTACTCAATCTCTCCTGCTCTATAGAGATCTTTATGGTTTCTTCATCGTCTCGTGAGCACCAATTAAAAAAAAAATAACTCATTTTTTAAAGCATCCATTTGAGTTTTTATATACTTTACAAGTTAGTTGTTGAAACAATTTACAATTTATAATTTTTTTTTTTGGAAGATGCGTAGGATACAGAAGAAATAATGAAAATAAATGAATCGTGTGCGAAAATAAATAAAGTGTCTCATCGATTTGAACGAAGCGAGCTTGCGACCGTCTCCGTTATGACATCATGCGTAAGGGGACCTCAATGAATATTATACGTACGTACATTAATGCGTAATAGAGAAACGGGGGCCACGTGCTCTGTGTGTTAGTCGGCCACGAGGCCATTTCTTCCCGAAATTTCTTCTTCTCGTGGACGAATTTTCGGCGAACGAAGTACCAGAGTGCCAGAGACGGCCTCGAGATTCCCCGTCGAGTCTACGGCGAGGACAGAGCGCGACGTTGTCGGTGAGAAAAAAGACGAAGAGGTCCATCGACGACGAAGAAGCGAACGGGGAGCGATATTTTGCCCTTTTTGCGATCCGGCATCTGCCATGGGATCAAACTGCAGACCGTCGTTAATTTCGAGACACGCGAGTGTCTGAGTTCCCGTCTGTTTACGCGTCGAGTCGCCGTGGGAGAAGAGGAACGGAAGAAAGAAAAAAAAAGAGATGCTTAATGGCAAACATATCCCCTGCTGCTCACAATGGAGAATGGAGCACAAAAAATGATGCTGTAACATACGCTGTACTCTTCCACGAAGATATCGGAGCTTTCGAGACGAGCTACGAATTTTTTTTGGAGGGAATTCACTGCGTATTTTGTGTCTGCCGTTTCTGGGTCAATCGCTAACAAGCTTCGTCCATATTCTTCACGAATCTGAATTCATTCAAAATTCTGTTTGGTATATTTATTTAATTTTCCATCAATGTTAAGTATCTCTCGATCTTTCATGTAGTTACGTCAAAATCCTGTCAATTGACAATTCATTTACAAGTATTGTTGATGGAACTTGATCATGCAATCGTCGGAACGGTCACAAGGGAACGAGAAAGGTTTCTCGTTCATGGGAAGTCCATTGTTCAAGAGAAAATTCTGTTTGGTATATTTATTCAATTTTCCATCAACGTCACGTATCTCTCGATCTTTCACCTAGTCACGTCAAAATCCTGTCAATTGACGATTCATTTACAAGTATTGTTGATGGAACTTGATCATGCAATCGTCGGAACGGTCACAGGGGAACGAGAAAGGTTTCTCGTTCACGAGAAGTCCATTGGTCAAGAGAAAATTCTGTTTGGAATATTTATTCAATTTTCCATCAACGCCACGTATTCGTCGGAACGGTCACAAGGGAACGAGAAAGGTTTCTCGTCCATGGGAAGTCCATCGGTCAGGAGAAAAGCTGCGTTCTTTACTCCTGCTAAATTCGATATCTGAGAGTCTGCAAACAGAAAGATATTCATTTTTATCATTCTGCTGATTAGTACGATAAACAAAAGTGGTTGGGACTTTTTATTATAGTTTTTTTATCTATATAATTACAATATAAGTTTTAGAATAAACATTTACGTCATCACGCAAATTGAGTTTAATAGAAAAAAAAATTTTCGCAGACGCAAAATGACTCACCCTGAGTGGAGGATCTTCGAGTCACGTAATTTCGCATTTTTCTGAACCAGCCATCGTTCAGTCGTTCCCGAAACTTGGGCGTCGTGAAGGTGTACAATAGAGGATTGACGGCGCTGTTTACCGGAAGAATGAAAACCACCACCCACGCGTGAAGATCAGCTGCGAGGAATTAAAAAAATCTCACGGTATACGTGACGCGACAAAGAAAATATTCGAAATTATTCGAAATCGATCGTGACTCTGGCGAATCTCGACGGATTGGACGACGAAAAATTGGTTTTCTTCCAGTGTAAAATAATAATATCACTCACGGGGTATAGGATGCTTCATGAAAGCGAGAATTTTCAAGACGATTATCGGCGCCCAGCAAGCAGCGTCCGTCAGGACGATGAGAAAAAATCTAAACGCGAACTCCGAGTCGATCAGCGAGAGCGGTGTGTTCCGACGAGTCCGCCAAATGCTCGCGAACATTCCGGAATATGCATAGCCGATGATTACGAGACTGAAAAATTAAAAAAAAAAAGAAATAACAATTATAAATAATATTCGTGAACCAAAAGAATATTTGTTGAAAGTGGTGGGAAAAATTTTGTTTGATTTCTCGTTAATAATTAAATCAAGTTAAAATACATGAATCATTGTAATTTGAAACTATGTAATCATTTTTGAGTGAAGAGCTCACCTAAGAAGATTCAAACCGAGGAATACGAAAGCTGAGTATTCCCAGCCAACGAGGAAGGGGTCGTCGATGTGAAGTGGAAAACACATACCATTTGCGCCGTAATATCTGGTACTGCTTCGCCAATGTATGGCCGGTATGAGGGCGAGGATTATGCCAAAGATCCATATAACTATCATGGAGGAAAGAGCAGCTTGAGGCGTCAATACTCGATTGCGTTTCAACGGTGCCGCTATCAGCATAAATCTTTCCATCGACATGAACGAAAGAATCATCACGGATACCTTTCAACAAAATTAATTCACATTATTCAGGATAGGAATGGAAGAGGAAAGTGAGAAACTGGAGAAAAAAATGATTGAATTATTAAAAGGAAAAATAGATAAGAATATATGTAAGTTTTATAGAGAATTTGAAAAAAGATGTACGAAAAAAATGGAGCAAGAAGAGGAAAATAATTGGTATGATTAGAAATTAAGCGAAATAAGATAAGATATTTTTTTAAAAAAGTTATTATAAAAAGCTGTGCAAATAAAACTATCTACTACTACTACTTCACATCATTCATTTATTTATTATTCATTTATTTTAAAGATTAAAATCTTCAATTCTATTATTAAAAAATTCTTGTCTATTGATCTTTTTTTTTCAATTTTCATTAATTCATTTATTTCAACAATTCAACATGTCTTTACAAAATATATGTGTCTTTTTATACCTCTGAAGAAGTCATAGCCAAAATTCCTATAATCGTGCACGACCAGGAGGACATCCACGTGCTCGCTTCCTGATTGTAATTGTCCCGGAAGTGAAGGTCTTCCAGGGCGATTATCAACAGGTAGAATCCCATGAGCATGTCAGAGACTGAAAAAGGAATAAATTTGAAGGATTTGTGGGCGATTTATTGGTTCCTGGGGGTTCTCATCGATTTGAGAAATTTATATACCAGCGAGATTTCTGATAACGATACTCAGGACACGATTCTCGTCTCTCGCTGTAAATCGTCCCCAGAGCACGAGCACATTGCCCAAACAAGTGAGAGCTGATATTCCCCATACCGATGCTCGCAGCACAGGCTTTCCCAGCAAACGAGATAACGATGACACACCTGCAGTTTTCACCTTTTTTACTCTCGTCCCTCATTTTATTGCGCCTCAGCACTTTTCATTTCAATAACAACGTTTAGATCGAAAAACATATTAAAAATAAATATTTTCGTGCAAAACGTATTATGCAAAGAAATAATTAATAAATTGTTCTTTTTTTTAATCTCACCATCGCTGGCTGGTCGACATTTCTGAACTTTCGGTGCATAAGTCGTGCAGTAATGAAACTTCTTGAAATATCTGAAATAGACATTTTTTTGTCATTCTAAATTTTTCTTTTTACATTGTTTGTATATAAGTTTTTAATAAGTGGTGGATAACTCACATGAAATCCAATTGCGCGAAACGGTCGAATGCATTTTTCTCTATACCATCCATGTCGATCTCTTCCACACCCCTTGAAAGAGTAAAATAATGGAAAAATTTATGATTATACAAATAATAAAAATAAAAATATTTTTGAGGGCTTACAGTGATTGCAAATCTCTGAGTGGATCGAAAACAGCTACTGATAAATCTTCAATAGGATTGTATCCGATCATTCTGTAAGGTAAAATATATTATTTTCGAAAACTTTTTCCTTTTTGAAAAAAAGCAATATTCTGTACTCACAATTTCGAAATGTTCCGAGTTGGCTGAAAAAAATGTTCCGGCACGAAGTTAATATCGTTGTCAGCGATATTCCTTCGATAAAATTAAAATAATTTTTAATCGTTTTGTAACAAAGAGTACGATGAATAAAAAAAGTTATATAAGGAAACTTACAACTCGTAGAGCATCGTCAAATGTTGAAGCGCGTTCGGATCAACGAATTTTATTAAATTTCCCTCGAGGCTTCTGCAATAAAAATCCGAGGTAATTTTTTGTTTACATTCGAAATAATTATTTGTTAAACTATTAATAATTACGTACAGAAATTCGAAATAATTATTCGTTAAACTATTAATAATTACGTACAGAAATCGTAGCGACGATAATTCCGAAAAAGTCACGTCTGTCAATTTCTCTAACTTGTTATTATCCAGGACTCTAAAAATAATATATTTTATCTCATCATTACAATTTTTTGTTGTTTAGAAAAAAAAATGTTTCACTCACAGTTCAGTCAGCGAAGGTAAGCATGGAAATTTAATCGTGTCAGTCGTGAGTAAATTATTACTCAGATCGCTGAAAATCAAGAAAAAGTCGAAATTTAAATTCGCAATAAATCCATTTTTAATGTATGTACTTGAAGAATTGAACAAATTTATTTTACACAAATTCGAGAGCTGAACTGTTTTCAAAATCCGAAAAATCAGCGTAGGAGAGACTGTTGTTGTCAGCCATGAGAGTCTCAAGTGAGAAAAGTCCTAGGAATTGTCCAGTGCGAATTTCTTTCAATTTGTTATTGGACAAAACCCTTAAAAAATAAATTTAAACAAATTTTATGCAAAAACGAAGAATTAAATTTACAAAAATTAATTAAAAAATGAATAAATAAAAGTTATTGCTCACAGCCAATAAAGTTCAGCTTGATTGACGAAAGAATTCTCCTCGATTTTCTGAACGTTGTTATTTTCGAGAAAACTGAAAACAATTGAGATTTTTTTTTACTATTGAAGAAAAATGGTTTTGACGATTCAAATTACTTACAAGGATCTAATGTGAATGTATTTCATGATCGAATTTCGCGAAATCAATTCCAACGACGATTTCTCGAACGTTCTAAAATGAAAATTAATATAATAAATTTATTTTTAGATAAGAATGTCAGAATGATTCATTAAAATTTTGTTTTATTTTAAATTGTTTTAACAATTAATGATGTTTGCAAAAAATTTGCAACTTTTTGGCACAAAGGCAGAATATTTGAATTTTACGAATTATATGCAAGACTCACATTGTGGATACGTTGGAGGAAAATGTCTGGGGGATTTCCTTGTGGCCCGAGCAAGTAACGATGCATTCGAGACAAGTGCAATGTTCAGGACAATGATCTGAATCTAATATAAGACCAAACACTCTACATCATCATAAAAATGATTTCCTACCCTCATTATTACAATAAATAATTCATAACAAAAAAATAAAATAAAAAGACGAATTATATTAAATTCTTGATAGAAAATATTTACCGCAATGCAATGGCTCGTTGTTTCTCTCCTTCAAAAACCAATCCCAGATACCGTGAGAATCGACTGTCGAAAAATTTAAACGTCACATTTTATCTTTCATCCTACAATTTTCATATTTTATGTTAAATAAAATATACAAAACAGAAGCGAAATGAAATAAAAATTTGTACATTATTTATCGTGCACTCGACGAAGAATGAATTTTATATGATTCATGGATATGAAATTTGTATTGATCGTGAACTGGCAAAATAATCGAGAAGTTTAGTTGACGATAAAAACAAAAATGAAAAAAAAACTCACAGCAAGAGTCTTGGGCCTCGTCATCGCCCCCTGGACAATCTGTTACGCCATTACACCAGCTTCTCTGTGGAATACAGATCGTGCTGTTCTCGCAGATAAACGTTCCCACGGGGCACTCGTCTGTAAACATATTATGTACAAGCGTGATCCCGAGCGATCCGCTTCCGTGTAAACTGGCCGAGCGCAAGACAAGATGTGTTTTTTTTCCTCGCTCGTTTCGTCAATATTATTAATCTTTGAGGTATTTGCGAGGAGCTCGAGCACCGATCCGTCCTCGCGGAAATCTCACGTACGCGATAATTAATCACGAATTCACGTGCACCGGAATTTAAGAAAATCTCGGAAAATCCTCGAAATCGATGGGAAACGGGAGCATGAGGAAAATCGACACGTGCGATGTCTCAGAATTATTTTTAGTGAGCAATCAGCCCATGAGTCACAGAATATTTATTGCTATGCATAATTACATCACTCGATACTTTTTAAAAACACTTGAGAATGAAAAAAAATATATACATGTATATAAAAAAATGAAGTATAGCAATTATTGTGAGAAAAAAATGATGTCACTGAGAGTATCGAATCTAAATTTATTTACGATTGGGATAAAGTAAATCGAGAACAATTATTAAATTACCTTGATTGAAGTAATACATGAGCCCCGCGAATATGAAGACGATCGATACGAGAAAAATTCCAACGAAGATGATGTGCTTGTAACTCATTTCTTCGATCTTCCAGATTACGTTTTTACCAGATTACGTTTTATAAATGAATTTATATTTATTAATAAGCCGTTTCAAAAGTTCCTCCACCATCTAAAGTAAAAGTAAAATCATCGGTTGAAATTTTTCGCTACAGATTTTACGTGAAAAGAAGATAAGCATTTTTTGATATTTTTAAAGATTGGCAAAAAATTTTAGAAAGCTTTTAGAAAATTTTATAAATCGAGATTTATGGCAAAAAAAATAAAGTTTTAATTTCACGAATTTATCACGAAAAACTCACTGTTTTTAGGGACAGAATCTCCGGTTCATCACCAAGCGAGAAATTAATTGAACGGGATGATTGGTAGGAGTCGCGTAAAATCGTTTGAGACAAAATTTCTTTAAAAATTGCACAAATCTTCTTTGAAGTTATGTCGAAATATATGTCAAATTTTATGAAACTTCACCATTTAGTAATCGAGATATTGATTGTTGAAAGTCGTCACATTTTTCAATTTATCATAAGAGCCCATGTTAAAAGTGGCATTTTTTAAAAATAAATATCTCGATAACCACATGGTGAAGCCTCTTTAAATTTTGCACACGTGTTAATATGATGTCAAAGAAGATTAGTAGAAATTGTGAAAAAATTCTGTCTCCAAAAAATTCAAGTGATGATTCACCATTTAGTTAACACGTACAGCGAAACTTTTGAATAGACTGTCACGCGACTCCTACTTTAAAGTAGTATACAACCGAGACAGTCTATTCAAAAGTTTGTCCTTATGTGTTAACTTGATGTAAAATCAATTAGTTGAAATTTCTTGAGACAGAATTTATTAAAAAATTGTACAGATCTTCGTTAGCATTGTGTTAACGTGTTTGGAAAAATTAAAAAAGGCTCAACTATGTAGTTATTTAGATATTAATTTTTTAAAATTGCTACTTTTTAACATGGGCTCTTATGGGAGATTCGAAATAGCAACGACTTTCAATGTATAATATCTCGATTTCTAGATGGTGAAGCTTTGTTAAATTTGACACATGTTTTTATATGACATTAAAGAAGACTTGTGCAAATTTTTAAGAAAATCTGTCTCAACACGGTTTTGCGGTTGTACTACCTTAAGGTAGTACATCCACAAAACGATTTTTTAGAAATTTGTTAAAATTTTGCATAAACTATCTTTGATACCATATGCATATGTGTATTAAATTTAACGACGTTTCTCTGCATAGAATTCGAGATATTCATTATTAAAGAAGGCTTGTGCAAATTTTTAAGAAAATCTGTCTCAACACGGTTTTGCGATTGTACTACCTTAAACGTCAAATCGAGAGCCAGGTCTCGAGATCTCGGGATGACACTTGTTGCATGGGCGAAACTCGGCGGGAAACTCGACGACGAATTGCACTGCAAAGTCCTCGAAAAGGTGTTGCTGTCGCGTGCACAAGCGCGCTGATTTTCCACTGAACGACGACGCAGGGAATCGAGACAGATTCGAAATTCAATCGTCGCTAATTTTTCTTCTTTTCTCCATCACTCTGTTTTTTTTTCTTTTCGATAGCCCCGAAGATCTTTCGCAATCGCGCTCGGACGATTACGCGGAAATTCAATTCGAGCCCAATGTCACGTACGATCAATCGAAATAATTTTCGCTCGTCGTCACCGTCTGACTCTTCGCGCATCATTTATTTTTTATTTTTTTTACAACGCGATCGAAGACGGCGAATCCAGGTAGAAAAATAATAAAATTTATTAAAAACGTTGGACGAAGATTTATGAGAATCAAATCCGTATCGAATATTTCCATCGACGACTCTACAACGAAAGTATTTCAGATATTTTTATTTCATTTTCACGATAAAAATTAAAAGTAAAATAAAAATCAATTTTAATTATATTTTCAACGAGCAAAACAAGATAAAAGTTTCGTTCATTTTCAAAGTCATAACTTACGCGCAAATTTTGTCGAAAACGAGTCGTTTTTTACTTGGATGAGCCTTGGAGCAAAGTGCGAGAAAAAAAAATGAGACTCGTTGGATGGAAATTAAAAAAAATGTTCGTTTTATTGAAGAAAGATACAGAGTCAGTGTACAGTTGTGGAGGAGAGAGTACAAATTTTTTCCTAGTCTCACCCTCGATGATTATGTAGATAAATGATTTTATAACTTCATTTTTCCTGCTCTTCGCCGCACATCGACTGTTTTTCCATCTCGTACGCAAAATGACGGACTGCAGCGATTTATCGCAATACTACAGCAATTCGGTTTTATCGGAACCGGATTTTCAATATTACGCGGGCCTTGCCGCGATACATGAAATAGAGAAAAAATAATAACGATGTAATTATCGATTACATTTATGATACAACCATCGTGCACTCTTCCGATCGGTTTTAACATCAAGAACATCCGTTTTCAATACAAATTTCTCATTATTTCTTCTTCCAAGTACAGCTGACTCAAAAATTTTCTGTTTCGCTGATTTACGATTTTTTTTAATTTTCTATCGGTGAAAATTTCATGTTGTAAGTCACAAAACGTTCTTGTCTCTCTTTTTTCAATTCGAAAGGAAAAAAAAACGAACGAGTGATTTGTTTTTTTTTAATTATCGTGAAAAGGACGAAGGGGGAATTGCGCAGAATCGACGAATGTTTATTGCACAATGCGTTTTTTTTTCTTTTAAGTTAAGAATCACAACGAAAAGATGAATAGACTTTCTTGATTGCATATTTCGGCATAAATTCTTTCTTCGCTGTATTTAAATCGAGCTGACACAAGTTATCATTCGAGGACGATATAAAAAAATGTTGCACAGCGATTTGGAACTACGCAATAAGACAAGTCCCCCTTTAATCGTCGCAAAACGCGCAAACCGATCGATCGGAATTTATATCTCAAAAGAGAATACGTTTTAAGTACGCTAAGGTTGTTTCTAGAATTATATTTATTTACGTCGATGATTCTATAATAATAGTTTATCAATAATAATTAAAATTATCGTTAGGGACTCTCGGATGTGTCACAGAGGAATAGAGAAGACGTGAGGATTTTCGCGAGAGAATAAGATTATAATGAGAAAAGTAGGGTGTCTAGCATTCTCTAGCATTCTCCGGATTTCATCGAACTTCAAGTATTTACAAACGTAACAGGTGGTCCCTAAACTGTCGAAAAAGATTCGCGAGAATTATCAGCCGTCGTTTTTGAAAAAAAAATTAGAAAAAGAAAATTGAGAATGCAGGATATTGACTTTGAGAAACGATAAATATTTTTTTTTCTCTTTTTTTTCCCTTTTTTTTATTATAAGAGGATTATTTGATACGCAATATATACACACCAGAAATTGGAGGTGATCGACAGCAATGTGAATTTTCCCTTTCAAATTATACGTTTATATATATATATATTTTTTTTAATACGAACTCCGAGACGGATCGACAGAGGCGCGAGATAGGAAATTAATAATCGAACGAGCGACTGGAGAGAAAAAAAAACGATCGAGTCGCAGCTGAGTATCGGAGTCTCCGAATCTCGGAATTTAAATAATCGGTACGTTCGTCGTGATACAATTGAATGCTAAAAACACAATTAATATTTATAGAGATATATATATATACACATTGGCATGTACATATATACGTGTGTTTCGTTCTTGATATAAAAAGTAAAATGCCTATTTCGAAAGCGATCTGAGACCCGGAGGACCAGAATTGTTCTCCTTGTTTTGTTCTCCTCCTCCCTCCCCCCTTTCCCCAGCAGGTGATTCGATTTAGAGAGGATCGCGAAAAAAGGGAAGGATCATCGTCGAAATCTGTCTCGTCGATTTCGACGACGAGTTTTAACTTTTGTCGTGATTCTCGTTATAAATAATTGTCCAAGCTTCGAGTTTTCCCCCTGGTTAAGAGATTGAATCGAGGAGCAAGAGATAGATAGTGAATGTTTCTTCGAGGAGGGGAGGGGGGGAGGGAGAAAGAGGGATGGAGGAGGAAAAAAGAGAGGGACTTACGAAGTGGGCAGTGGATAATGTTCGTCCGTCTCTGCGTTTGTGAAAAGAAACGTTTTCTTATACTTTAGATAACCTGGACGAGCATCTGTTGTTGTTGTTGTTGTTTATCGCTTTGAGGTAGTGTGACTGCATCGGTCAGGTGCAGACGAATCCCTCCTGCACCACCGCGGAAGCACCCGCAGGTCCATCCTGCAAATACAAAACGGAAAACAAAAAAGACATTTGCGATTAAACGATAAGTAATATTGAATAATTGCGAACTCTCGACAAACAGGAAGAATACAGCAAGAGAGGATTGCGATATCTTCGAATCGATCGAAATTCACGTGTGATTATCGGACTTTATTGAAAATTAAGGTGCGCGTATTTCCTTTTTTTTTTCTTGAAATCTCCGCGGTCGCACTGGGCCGTTTACGATCCAAGGGCAATTTTTCGTTACTAATACGAAAAAAAAGGCGAAGTCTGCCGCTTTGCTGTAAAAAAACTTAGGCCAATGAAGGTTACATTTTCTTGTTGTCAGTAATAATTTTGAAATAAAAATAAAGCTTTTTTTTTATTATGAATGCTCAATGATTTTTTTTTTGTAAAAAATCATTGATTTTCCCCTCTTCAAAATCGCCTATTTTCTGGTGTTTCAATAATTATACTTTTTCCAACAGAATCGATCGAACTGTGGTTTTTCTCGAATATTAGGATGTTTACAACAAAAACCTGAAAATTTTTTTTTTTTCGTGTGACTTATTTTTTTTATCGATTTTTTTAAAGAAAATGCGTTTTTGCTCAAATAGGTATTTATAGCTTAAAAAATGTTAACTGGTGGGTTAAAATAATTGTTGATTTTTATTGTAGAAATATGAAAGAAATTTTTACAGATTTTTTAAAACGCCCAAACTCCTTGAAAAAAATGTGCGAGGACGTAAACGACCCGGTGCGACTGCGGCTTACGAGCCGATCGAGCTAACAGGAATGTAGAAACAGAGAGGACAATTCGGGAATCTTACCTTCGTCGTTTTGCTCATTTCGAGATAAAACGCTATTTTTTTGGCCCAAAGAAGGTCTAAAATTAAGTGGCTAATCGTTCGATTTACGCGCTCTGTCAATTGTCAATTCTTCTTTTTCTTCGCTCGAATAATTTAATTTAAAAAAAAATTTTTTTTTTGAATTTTTTGTTTTTTTTTCGTATAAATAAATTCATTATTCGATAGATGTAGAATCTCTTACATCCTTAGCAGTTGTCAAATTTTGTTTGTACTCGTCTGAGCTGAATCCCGAGCTGAATCCCGAATTACTGTCATCGCCACAGGATTGAACGACCAACGTGCCGTCTTCTCCCTGTACAATAATTAAGTTAGATATGTATATAACAACAACATCGTTCCACCTGGATTCTCATTCAGGAACCATTGTGCACTGGACACCTGCAATTCTCACTCATTCAACCTATTTCTCTCATCTCTTCAAATAACCATGTTCTTCCTCCGACAAAAAAAATGGCCACAAAAAATTGAACGAGGATTACGAGAGCACACCTGTACAACTTGCTGCTCGTTTTCTCGGACTCGTCGTTTCTTTCCAGCAACGTCGAGCAACTGGTCCGAGCGTCGCTTTCTGTTCGCAGCTTCCACTTGGCGATTTGACGTTGCATTTTCCGTCTTCTCGTTGCTCGTTGCGTTTCCGTTTTTGTGATTACCACCGGATATCTGCAAATTTTAAGTTTTTCCATTAAATATCAACATAAATTTTCCATGCATTTTCACTCTTCTAATATTTCTTTTCTGAGGATTTCATTTAATTTACCTTTCTCTCTCGTTTCAGCAGGTTCGGAGATACATATGTGTGCAAGTCCTTCCGTTTAACGTGTTTCGCTTCGATTATCATGCCCTCCTTCAGAACTTTCAGTTGATCGGCGAACCTCTCGACTGCAAAACAATTTATTATATATTTATTTCAAAAAATTAAGATATTACGTCTTTTTTAATTAATTTTTTTTTCTCAAGATCTTACTTGTTTCGTTGAATGTTCTTATATCGTAGGTTAAATCGACGTTGAGATTTTCGCATTTCGCGAAGAGCAAACCGATGAACCACATTGAACAATTGCTACCGGATCCCGCGTTCATTGGTGTGAAGCCCTCAGGATTAATGTGAGCCAGCTTTATGTGAGGATTCCTTTCCAGTGTACCTGTTTACAATACGTCAAAAATTATTCGAGTCTCCATTAAATCTTTAGCAATAATAACGTACGACCATTACGAAATTAACAATCTCAGGGGCAAAAAACAACACAGTTAAAATCTAATTGACACTCTTGCTCGTTCATCGCGACGAAAAAAAAAGCTCCAATGTTTCGAAATATCAAAATACAAGAATGACAGCAAGACAAAAGTATAGATAACAGAACGTTACTATTGTCGTATTTATTTTCAACGACAGCATGCTCAATGCTTTCCTTACCTATTAGATGTCGTATTTTCGACTCGACAAGTCCACACCATTCGAGCTGATCCTCGGCGGTCAAACTACTCGCCAAAAGTACAATGTAATGTTTGTATTTGCAGAAAAAGTTCGGTGGTTCGAAAAGTTTGTCCCACGTTGCTTTTCCCATTATTATTTCCTCGGTTATGGACAGACCAGTCTCAAACGCTTCCTGCATTATCGTTCTTGTTGATACCGATACGTTGAAAGTCGAATTTTGTTGGGGATACGCCGGTGTTATAATTGGCATTACATGGTATCTATCCGACACATTCACCTGGAACATAAAAACAAGTTTTTCGTGAGAAATTCGTGTTGTAAACTTTCAAAATTTGCATACAAAACAAAAACTCACTCTCGGATCCCAAACGGCGAATCCCAAGTTAACGGTGTCAGGTTGTTTGAGTAAAACTGGCTGCGGCCACTTCCATTGAGAGAAAACAAGGAAAAATTTTTCTATTAACGTTGCGGCTACGGCGTTCGGATAGAGTTGACAAGTTCGAGCAACTAGCATCGCCCACGACACTCCACCGAGATATCCAAGCACGTTGCTGTATATTCCGTATCCTGCGATAAATAAAATTAACATTTATGTAAGTTATTTCATGATTTACGATCGCACGATTATTTTAATCATTACGATCGATTAGCGAATAATAAAATTGGCATTCATATTGATTTTTTTTCATCAGCTTTTGTAATGCAGATAATTGTCGCGTCAATACTCACGTTTCGCCCATAATTTAATAGCTCGAAGTGCCAATCGAAAATTTTCAATGTTCGGTACGAGACGCAGAATTTCGTCAGTCACGCGACAACCGTTTAGACTTCTCACGCATTTTGGATCCAAATTTTTGAGCAGCATGTCGTCTTGCAGGTCCTGCGATAAATCGAATTTTCAGTAAACATAGGTGATCTTAAAAATAAATTGTAAGACGGAGGAGGACTTTTATTTCTTACCATAGAGTCTGGGATCTCCTTAAGCGTGAGTTTGGCAAAAAGCATATCTATCTCTATACCATCAAAGTTCATCTTGATCACAGGTACAAAAGCTTCTTCTACCGCCTGTAATACAAGAGAGAGTTTGAGAGAATGAATTTTTTGTCGGGTTTCACTTTTTAAAATGAATGAATATACATACCCTCAAGTCTGTAACCTCCGGTTGTTTTTTTAATAGCTCAAAGAACGTCGAAAAATAATCCGATCTCTTAATGTGACGGGGAACAACGCAGAGCGCGTCTATGTCAGCTCCTTTATGATGAACCCCAAGCCTGTATGAACCAAACGTGTATATCTTTCCACCGACCTGGTCTGCTACATTGGGCGGCATATTTCTTGCGATACTTGTGTCCTTGATCCACTGTTTCACCAGAGTATTTAGTTTGCTAAAAAAACAAAAAAAAAAGTCCAATATAAATATATAAAATTGACTTTTCAATCAAAATCATTATTCCTCTTTGGAAACATTTCATTTACCTCAAGATTTCCATTCTGTGGTTCAACTCTTCCTCGGATTCAAAAACATTATAAGGCTTTAAAGCCTCCATCAGTTCGTGCGTTCTCGTGAGATCGCTCGGCTTCGGCTCAGCCACGCTTATGGCTGAAGTCATACCTAATGTTCGAAGATTCTGGGCGTTCGCCGCAGAATTTGTGGTTGAATTGTTACCTTGAGAAGACCACATCATTATACTATGGTTGAACTTCTGGTCTGAAAAATTCTTTCATTTATCTGGAAATAAAATTTAGTATATTCGTTTCCTGTATTAAAAGCTGGAAAATAAAAAATTCTATCGTTGCGCTTTGTTGCATGCAAAAAGTACAAACAAATTCTACTTTCTTCGTGTACAACGCAGATAGATAATATTTCTCAAGTATAGCGAAAAAAAAAATATTTAATGCTCGGCTGACTGATATATCTGGAGAAATTCGAATATTTGGCGTCGCGTAGGAAAAACGTGACAATTAATATGACTCACCTATCGTCGAAGATTATGCCAAAGATGTTTTGACAGTTATCACTAGAGATATTATTTGAAGAAGAGTCCGCTCGGCCAAAAAAAAACGTCCCTTTTGTCGACGAGGACGAATCTTTGCGTTGTATTCGTACGAGAATACGAAGTTTGCACTGTCCGGTTTTTATCCGCGAACGACACGTTGGAGACTCGAGGACAAGGGGAAGGTTGTATGTACGTACATGTAAACAACAGGTAACGAAATAATTCAACGCGAACGATTTCTTCGATTGCAAACTAATAAAAATCAGGTCTGTTCGATCGTTATGAAAAGATAACTCGTTTCGTCGTAATATAAACGTAACTTTTACGTTTCTGACGGGGACGGAAAAAACGTTTTACTTCGAAAGCGAGCCCGGGGTGTAAAGCGCGTCGAAAAAAAAAGTTTCGTCGGTTCGAAAAGAAAAGCTGAAAATGTCCTTCCCCGACAGAATTCTCGCGTATTTATCCTGGAGAATCGAGAACGCTCCTGTTTTCCTGCAGCCACGAAGGTCACAATTGTCCCACTTGTCCGGTTTATTGTCTCACGCGTGTTTTTGTTTTTCAGTCCTTTTCCTCTTACGATCGGCACACACACTCACACATGCATTCATCCAGCCACCCACACCCACACACGCACACGGGGGAAATAATTATTGTCCTTTCGTTGAGAAATAAATAAGGGCCTAGTCCGAAAATGTGCACATCACATCGCGCAAAGACCGAACCGCACTTTTCAGATAAACATGGCGTTCCTTATTGTCTCTCTGCGGGCCTCCCCCCACTCCAATCGTCGTCACGTCGAACAGCGCTATCTTCAGGCAACACTTTAGCCAATTATTATTATGGACGCCGCTGTATCGACTAGCTCCAAGTTTTTCGTCAAAGTTGGTCACCGTGCACTTTCAAAAAACCTGTTAATGAAATATCTTTCAGTAAATCAATCAGAGTTTACAATTCAGACTACGTAAGCTGAGGGATGTCCAAAATGAAAAATTTTGGAAGAATATATCAAGAAATTTGAAAGCTTTAAAATATAAAAAATTTATTAAAAAATGATGAATCGGAGAAATCGAAAAACTCAGAAAATCTGAGTTTACAATTCAGACTACGTAATCTACAAGGAACGTAAAAAATGAAAAATTTCGGAATAAATTCAAGAAATTTGAAAATTTTGAAATATAAAAATTTATCGAAAAATGATGATTCGGAGAAATCGAAAAACTCGAAAAATCTGAGTTTACAAGAACAGACTACGTAAGCTATAAAGAACGTCCAAAATGAAAAATTTCGAAAGAAATTCTATAAATTTGAAAATTTTGAAATATAAAAAATTTATCGAAAAATGATGAATCGGAGAAATCTATAAAAACTCAAAAATTCCTGAAGATTTTGGCACTGAATTATTTAATGAAATCTCTGTGAATAATTGACGCTGAGTTTACAATTCAAACTACGTAAGCTAAAGTACGTCCAAAATGAAAAATTTTAGAAGAATATATCAAGAAATTTGAAAATTTTAAAATATCAAAAATTTATCGAAAAATGTTAAATCGGACAAATCTAAAAACTCAAAAAACCCTAAAGATTTTAGCGCAGAATAATTTTCTGTTAGAAAGTTTGAAAAATTTGTTATTCGAGACAGAGTTACAGCAGCCATATATATACATTCACGGACTATGCACAATAAGAATAAAAGGAAAAAATTATTTCAATATTATATTTATATTTAAAAATAAATGTTATATTCTTATATACCCTTTCTCGAAAAATCGCTGGAGACCAGTCTTGTCGCACAAACGCTCCGTGTCGATGAACGGCTCGTTCCATAATAACTTTTCCACGTGAGAAACGCGCCTTTTATACAAAAAATTTTATCCTCAAAAGCATGAATAATATAATGGAGAGGGAAATCGATAGGGAAAAACCGAGTGTGAAATAAAAGGGAAAAAAACAATTAACAAAACGATTAAACGTACGAAACAATACCTGATGTTGCCACGTCATAAGATTATTTATTGGGTGTCAGGCGTCCACCTTAAGCAATACTTTATGACTAATGTCAATTTAATGAGGGACTGTCCCTTAACACGACTCCAATTTGAAAAACAAGTCATTAGTAAGTAACGAGCGCGCGAGTTTCAATTCTATAGAATATTTTATTTTCACCCCGTACAATAAATATATAGTTATCAGCAATATATATCTTCGAGTTAAGGTGATGCCGTAGATGTACCACGTGACACGAAACGCGATTCGCTCAAACATGCAAATTATTGATATTTCATAAAAATCCAAAGATCAGCCCATACCAATCGCGTTTTACAAGTGTCTGGGATCTGCGGCATCGTCTTAACACTTTTCAGTATATGATATCTGGAAAAAGGGCTCGGATGTTAAATTAACCCGTCAGCGGTCCTGCTGTAAGATTTTTTTTCACGCTATTTTTCAGATATAGGAAACATTTTTTCCCCGTTGAAATATTTCAGCCATGATTTTTTTCTACGAGTAAGATATATCCAATTTACCGTAAATAAAGTTAAATTGTCGTTTATTTAGTCTCGGGTGGAGAAAAAATGTTTTTCTCATCGGTTTGCGCAAAAGTGTGAAATTTTTTCTCATCGCACGACCGAAAAAAGTTAGTTATTATTTACCAGCTGATTTTGATCATGCTGGTTGATATAGAGAGAATTTTACCCCTATCTCACAATTATTTCGTCCTATATTAGGTTTTTTTCGGTTTTCATGAGCGTTTTTAGCGATAATTGCTATTATTTTAATAAATTTTGGCTAAACGCGGAGGACGCCGCCATCTTACACGGGTGAACATATGAACATGGCTGGTTTATCATTCACACGTTATTCTACTGTACAACTAAGTGAAAAATATAATTATAAAGTCAACTTTTAGTATCGAATTGTATGCATATAATATTCACCTAAAATGTAAAGTAAAATTTAACAAAATCTAACATTTATTT
>JAPYYW010003208.1:0-16080 GCA_030522545.1 Cremastinae sp. A BG-2022a
TATCGGTCTTGCCCTAACCGCGTGATGTGTGCGCGATTGGCGGAATCTGTGTTCTGGGATCTAAGTGGGGGAACTTAACTTAAACCTCGCGAGTTAACTTTATATTACACGTTTTGGGTCTTTGTGAACGTTTTGGACGATAAGTGGAACACCCCTATAAAGTAGAAATTATTTCGTCAAAAAAATGTAACTTGGAGCGTTCCAATAATGCCATTTCAATCTCAAAATCATTTCAAACTCACGTTTTTCATTATTTTTGTAGTCTTTATATAATTTCGAAAATTTTCCTAGATCTCTTTTAAACACGTAACTTTTTGAAAAATATGTATTCAAATTCTGTGTTATTTTTATACATATACCAACGAATTCAGAAGACCCCATATCATCCTATGTATCTTTTTTTTAAGTGTGATATATATGTATAAAAGTATCTAAAGTTTTTTACTTTTCAAAAACTGTATATTTAAATTTGGAAATATATATTTTTTATTCTAAAAAATGAAGTTCTATGATAAATTTTTACGTCCAAATATAAAATAATTTTTTAAAAATTATATACACTTTTTTCGAAAGTCTTTTGCAAATATTTGAGATGAAGATGTAAAAATAGTGAAAAAGTATTTTACGACAATTTTGATTGACTAAGTATTTATAACACAATTTGCAAATTACATATGAATTTTCAAATATGCTACAGGCGTCGCATTTGAAATTATTGAAATTTGCCTGCTATAGCGCTGTCTCTTGGAATTATTTCGAAACTCTCAAATTTTGGGCGGTTTCTTATAATCCAAAAACATTTTTTCTAAAAGCTTTCCAATTCAGAAGTAAATCCTAAAAAAGTGAAAAGATAAAAATCAAGTAAAAAACGTTAAAATGCTTTACGTAAAATTATTGATTTCCAAATATTCCAAGTATTATTTAGGACAAAATATATCGTGAATATAAAATACCAGGCAACGGGGTTATTTCCGAGATCGGAGTCACAAATTTTGGGCTCAATTGTTGCCCCTCTATCGGAGTCTGGCGCGTCTCTGCGCACTCCCAGACTTTCGCGTAAAATATTTAGACAATTATTTTTTTTCCTTTTTTTTTCTTTTCTCTCGCGAAGGTTATTTAAAAATGGCGGATACAATGTCTTCCGACACTACCTCAGAATATCACGACGATGATTTATCCGAAATATCCGCCGAGCGATTGTCAAATCACGTTGTCGTGGGCCAAAAGCCAAGAGCCTCGAATCGCCTGAATGAAAAGAACTTTTTGCGAAAGCTATTCAATCGCGAGGTGAGTTATCTTAACCTTCAAACAACAAACGCGCTACGAAGCACTGACAGACACTTGATTGTCGGTAACTGTCACATTTGTAAAAAAAAAAACATAGTCGTACCATTTTTATTGTTGATATAAGCACTTTGACGTTTATCAAGGAAAACACATTTTTTCGAACAAATAATAAATTATTCGTGCAGGCTTTTCCTGCAATTTAAAAAAAACTCGTCTTTAAATAATCTTTACACTTGTTAAGGGAATTTTATTTTACTGTTGTTGCAAGCTCTTCTTTTGTTTTATGTACACAGATCAGGGGCTGTCTCTCATCGCACAACAATGCACCGGAGGAAAGGCTTTTCTCAACGGTCCCACAGTCCGGCCATTTGCCGCTGTTTCAAGTTATGCCGATGTCTGCTCTGGAGGCTGGGTAAATATAACGACGATGCGCCTAATTTTTCAAAGCTTTCGCTTTTCTCGATTCTGCGCTCGATGCTGAAAGGCAGTAAATTCCATTTGCACTGCTTTCAAATTCGTTGACGATTTGTTTCAATTTTTTATCAAAGCTTGATGAAATTTTTAATACACCTTTCTGCATACCAGAATTGTGAATTTTTAATTTTAAATATTGTTATTTAAGTTTTATAAATTTCATTGCTCAAAATGCTCAGTTGTAGACAAGCAAAAAAAAAGTACATTGGAGGAATAGAATAAGTTTACGAGCTTCAGAGAATGTTGTGGAAGAATGATATTTGTGTTTTGTTTTTCTAAAAGGCACATAGTTATGGGTCTTACACAGTGCGGCCAGTTTTTACTGACTTACACTTACATAATGGATCTCAGAGGGAACGGTTCCGTTTACAAGTACCTGCTACACTGGTGGGCGTTTGCCCCAAAGAAAATAGCCCGTAAGGTTGCGGAAGTCACACTCTTTGACAATTACACCATTTGTCGAGATCTAGACATAGTTATAGCACAGTGGCCAACCGACAGGAGTAAACTTATTGTACATGGTCTCAAGTAAGCAGTTACCAATTTTCAGCACCAATAGATATTAAGTAGGCGTGTGCGAATAATTCGAACTTTCGAAGTATTTGTTTCGAATCGAATATCAATATTCGATTCGAAACTCGAATTGAATTATTCGAAAAAAATTCAAATAATTCGAAAATTAGCGAATTATTCACGAATTATTAAATTATTCGTGAATTTTTGAGTGTTTTGAATTCAGGGTTTGTTATGCTCAACATTAAAATATAAAATTTACAAATAATAAAATTATAAAAACAGAACAATTAGTATAGTTTTTTTAAAAATGAGAATGAAAGAACATGAAGAATATGTAGCAAATTATAAAAAATACAATGTTCTAAAAATTTGCTACAAATTTTTGTTCAAAATTAATAATTTTGAACAAATAATTTATTCGAATGATTTTTCGAATTATTCGAAATTTTTCTGGCTTATAGCGAAATAGAGTAAAATAGTAAACTTAATGTTATTAAGTTTTACTCCATTTTAATTTGTAAACAAATCAAGATCTTCATTACTCTATATTGTTGCTTTATACATTATAATATTTTATTACATATCACTTTATGAAAATTATAATGAAGAATTATGAAAAGTAATTTAATGATGAATTATTTTTATTACAGTGCTGCTTGGGCAAACAGACACCAAACAACAGACAGGGCATACTTAACGATAACCACGGTACCATCTCTCGAAAATTGTCGAGACTGTATGAAGGTTGCAGCTTCGTATGAGGAAGATGGTAAAAAAATATGGGTGTGATTATTTCGATTCAGTCAAGTTCAAAAAATATGTTTTAACTGAAAGGCTTAAAAAAATGATATTTTGAAAACGTTTTTCGAGATTAACTCGATTGATTATTTAGGATTTTGTTAAAATTTAATACAGTCATTCTTTAATATATTACGCACATGTGTACGTATTTAAAGAGGAGGTTTTCATATTTAATGTATCAAAAATCCCAATTTTCAGTGCTCTCCCATAAGAGCCCGTGTTAAATATTACGATTTTCAATCCTAAATATCTTGAAATCTAGATGATGAACCTTCTTAAAATTTATCATAGTTCTATTATTGTACTTCAAAGAAGCTTCCTCAAGTTTTTGTAAAAAAATCCTAAGATTATAATTTTTTGATTTTCATACATATACGTAGCAAGTACAGGAAACCTTGGATGACCTTGAATATTGAGTACGTTATTCTTGAAACAATTTGCAACAACTTTTCTTAATTGGCTCGAAAAACGACATGGTATGGAGATAAATTGGAATAAAAATTGTTGATTTGACTTAACTTATGGAACTACCTTAAATATTTCGTATTTCGATTTGTCCTTTTTCCGACGTAAGCTCAACATATATTATACTTTCGAATTATGTTTAAAAAAAAGAACGACCTTCGCTTCATATTGACGAGAAAAAAAAACATATATTTTTGTTCAGAACTCGCCGATAATTGGGACGGTTGTGTGCAATGCAATTGCCTCGTTCACGGTCTGACGGTCCACACGACGTACGAGGTGATATCGCCGTTTCCTCGTTTCCGGGCAGCAGTTTGCCTCAACTACTGGAACCACGTTGTCGTGAACACGGGAAACTTTTTGCACGCCCTGAGGGTCGACCTGCGTGTACCGAAGCGAAAAAATTCTCAGACGTCCGGGGAGAAGGACGAGGACGGGATGGGGACGATGGTCGCGTTGGACGTGAGCGACGTCGAGGACATCGACGAGGCGAAGACCGAGTGCTACGACAAAATAGAAACTGAGAGCTTGCTCGATCGTTCGCCACCGGGCTCCGATCTCACCGTCGAGGAGAATTTCGTCGATGATATTAACAGTAAAAATTACGATAGTTACGGTACCCAGGAAAACACTGTAAACAATGTAAAAATTAATTCGGACAACGAGAGAGTTCGGGAGGGTGAGGAATCGTCGTTGACCGAGAATTCCGTTGATTCGATAGAATCCGAGTGTGATACGAATTCTATGACGAACGCGGGAGGCAACTCTGTCCGGAGGCTTCACGAGCAACGTGCCATATCCGTGAGGGACAAGATACTCCAGGATTTTTGCGACGACGTGTCGCAGGAGCTCAACATCGGGAGCGATCTCATAACGCTCGTAAAACATTCCGCCTGCTCGCCGCGCTCGACGCCCCAGAGATTGCCGTCGTCCGACGTCAAGCAAACGATATGGCCGTCCTCGATTCTCATCCCACCATCGGACATCTTGAGCACCCGAAATTCCGAATCTAGTCATAACAACCAGGATTATTGTCGTCGGAACAAAAGACCTGTCTCGCCGGAACCGAGCACCTCGAACGAGGCCAGCAGCGTGAGCGTCACCTCGATCAACTCGCCGTTGCACACGCTCTCGATAAGCCCTTCCCCGTCGTCCTGTTGCTCCCCGAGGCTCATGTCGCCGCCGATAATCACGCAGATCTGGCATCCGAATCCTAGGAAACGGGCGAACCTCAATTCGCCGCCTTTGCCGCCACCTCCGCCACCGCCGCCGAATTTAACGAGCGCGATCGATGCCTCGACGACGACGACGGTACAGCCGAGAACCCGGGCGTCCCACAAGCTCAATCTCGAAGCCGAGAAGGCTTACGAGTTCACGGACGACGCCCAGGAAACGTGCGAGAAGCTCAGCTCCTTCAGAAAGCGACGATTGGCCGACAAAAAGTACGAATTCCGGGACGAGGCCGAGGACACGGAAAACATCGTCCCTTTCAAGCACATCAGAGATCAATTTGAGCATCATCGACACTGCTCCGGCCATCGTTTGTCCTCCAGGGCCGTCTCGCTGGCTCTCTCGAACAATCATTGGCCCGTCAATCGTCCCGACAACGAACAGATTTGTTCCGAAACTGACTACATCTGTACCGTCCAGGATTGTCTTTACTTCAACGAATGTCAATACTCGGATACAAGTAAAAAAAAAAACAAAAATAAAAGAAAAAGACATATATTTTCGTCTCGTTCGTGACGCAGAGAAAAATAATGTATATTAATTGGAATAATTTTCAGGTGAAAAATCGGTGCTAAGGCCGCTCAACCAGAATCAATTGTCGAAGGGAAACGCGCCTAGAGATCGATACGAGAAATGCCACGATTCGATATCGCCCCTCGTTCCACGAGTCTCCCTCGAATATCCTACCATTAAATGTACAGCTCAATTCAAGCGGAGTTATATAGAATTAGACGACGAGATGATATCCGTCATTACCGATGTCGAGGGTCAGTATTTAACATTTTTTGTGCTCTCGCGACACACGGGAATATTAAAATTTTTATTATTTTTTTTCAGACGACGAAACTGGGGGTTACGTTAGTTACCAGTGTGTTTTACCGATCCACGTTCACGGCTCGGGTTATGTACAAATGCAAATGATAAGCAACGGGAAAGCCGAAAAAATGGCAAGTGCGATTCAATCGCGAGAAAAATTGATGATTCTTACTTACGATAAACTCATTCGAGTATTTTATAAACGTTTACAGATGGTACCTTCTGTGTCGATAACACAATTAAGTTTCGACATCGAAACATTTTCACATCACATCGCTGACTGGATTTGCAAGAGATTTAAGAAAAAGTATTGGCACTGCAGTGACTACGATATTGAAATAATCGACGTGTGCGCTATAAGCGGAGATGTTATATGTCTTTTAATCATGAAAATAGAAGCGAGCGAAGACTGCAGTCGAGCGCACTGGTAAGTCCAGCGTTATGATAAATATCTTTATTAAGGAGTCGCGTGAAAATCGTTTGAGACAGAATTTCATAACAATTTGCACAAATCGTCTTTGATGTCATGTCGAAATGTATGCCAAATTTTATGAAATTTTACCATCTAGTAATCGAGATATTAATTTTTGAAAGTCGTCACATTTTTTGATCTCTCATAAGAGCCCATGTTAAAAGTGGCAATTTTTTGAAATAAATATCTCGATAAACAGATGGTGAAACTTCTTTAAATTTTGCACACATGTTAATATGTACTTTTGCATAGACTGTCACGTGACTCCTACCTTAAGGTAGTTCTCCAGCGAAGGTCCGTATTTTGTGAGGGCACCAATGAAAGTAATAAAAATAAGTGTTTAATTTTTTTATAAAACGCATGATTATTGTACATGGATGTGTTTATTTACTTATTAATGCTGTTTTAAATGTTTTACGTTGTGGGCAACGTTGCCAAATATTTGACGAAACGATGAAGATCTGCAATTTGTAGCTTAAATTTTCACTAATTCTATTTTATTTTATTAGAAAGCTCGGTAAAAGGTTCATTTTTTTTTTCAAATTGTATCTTTTTTAATGACTAACAAAATTAGAGGGTTTTTTTAAATTTAGATTTGCACTCTTTAACAACACAAAACCCCAAAAAAATTCTCAATTAAATTTTTTTCGAAAATGACATCGACAACACCCCTTTAACTGATGTACCCAATATAAAAATTTTCTGCAGACTTTCGTTTCGCTGGATAACTCCCCTAAGTATATTAATAAAATATCTTTATTAATATACATTAATTATAATTAATAAGACATTCTTTAACATGGGATTCAAGTGTGTGTGCAAAATTTAACAAAGCTTTACTACATAGAAATCAAAATATGTAACGTTGAAAATGATTATTTTTTGCAACTTTGTTAAATATCCCAATATTTATATGATAGAATTTCTTAAAATTCTGCACCAATCTTCATACGTATCAAGGAAAGTTCATTTAATTTTTAAAAGACATCTCATTGAAATTCATTCGATGATTTTACCTCGAATTTCCGCGAAAGAAACTTGTTTTTTGTAGAATTACCTTAAAAATGATTTTTCTTAAAATTCACAGCTCGCAAGAAAGAAAACAATACGAGGTTGGTTGCAAATACGCGTGGAATCTTGAAACTAATCAGTATCGCGTAACGAACGTTTTACCCCTGATGGAAATAAAGTCTGAGTCGTGGAATTCGGATTTTTCCGATTGCGAAAATTCCCTCGGACCGTTGTGGAATCCTACACGCTTGATCGCTCCTTTGTTACGATACAAAAGTCAACAGCCGTACGCAAGATCCGTAAGGTTTCTACAACACAAAATGGGATGCTCAGGTTCGTATCGACTTGAGGAGGTTCACGAATTTACCACGTGAACATTATTTTTCAACTTGTTTTTTTGCTAAAATTTGGCCTACACCGAGTTTAATATGATATCTAACTAGTGGTAAAATTTTAATAACATTCCTCGTCTAGAAATCGAGATATTTATCTTTGAAAATCGCATTTTTTTGTGACTCCTTATGAGGAGTCACAAAAGTTAAAAATTTCGGGTTTAGGTAGTTCTAACACTACAGTCAAATCAAAAATTTGTTTCTTAATCTATCTCTGTAGCATATGATTTTTGAGCTTAAGTTTATTAAGACAAGTTGTTGCAAATCGATTCAAGAACAACATACTCAAAATTCAAGATCATCAAAGGCGATCTGTGCTCGTTATAAACCTATAAAAATTATGAATAATAAAGTTACGAGATTTTTATAAAAACCTGAGGAAAACTTCTTTGAAGTACTATAAAAAAATCGTGCAAAATTCCAACAAGCTTCACCGTCCGGAAGTCAAGATATTTAGGGTGAAAAACTGCGATATTAAGCACGTGTTCTTATGGGAGAGCTTTGAAAATCATGATTTTTAACAATTAATATCTCGATATCTACATGGTGAAACCTTTTTAAATTTCATACACGTATGTAGATCATATCAAAGTAATTTTGCACAAATTTCCAACGAATTCCCATTAAAATGATGTTGTGTTAGAACTACCCTAAAAGTTACTATTTTATACAACGAATATCTCGACGTCTGCACGTGATAAAGCTTCCTCAAATTTTAAACGTATTTTAATATGCTATCAAGGAACCTTGATATTAATTTTTGTCAGATTATCTTCAAAATAATTTCACTTGATGTCTTTTGACATTACTTTATACGTAAAACGCGCGAACCTCCTTAACTGCTGACAGATTTTCATGTTTTACTCTTGTTCATTCATTTTTCGTTTTTCATTGCAGCCTTTCCAATAACGCATTTGTACGACCTCGATAATCTTGTATCGTTTTACATAACTCCACTTCCTGACGACATCGTAGAAGACTGAAAATACAAACCATGTTTTTGCGACGATATGTCGTACGAACTGATCCGACAACGAGGTACTAAGAAACAAAAAAAGCAAATAAATTATTCCTTGTCATAAATGAGAAATCGTCTTATTCCATGATTTCCCAATTTCCCCACCCACAGCAGTAAGACCAGCTTCACTACGTGAAGGAGAGCCATAAAAAAAATGTGCAATAAAATTGAACTTAAGGATGATCTGGGGCGATTTGAAAAACTGTGACAAGTGGCTACATTCTTTTTTGAAGTGTATGAAAAATCGCTGTGTCAATTTTAAGAATGATTTACTAAATGATTTTAGAGTTCTCAAGCAATAAATTCTCAGAATTTTAACATTATTTCTTATGGGAAATTCACATATTTGCTCTCAATATAAATAAAACGGTGACATCACTGTTAAATTTATTTCATGTTTGATATCTCAGGTTTTGATAAAAGTTAAAAATTTGAAATTTGTAACTTTTTTTAATTTTTTCATTTGTAATTATTTAAAATTTTTCATAAAGTGCGTTTAAACTATTAATCGATATTTCTAAATTTCTCTAATTTATTATACAAAACTCATTTTTGTCATGGATAGTATCTCCAGTTAATCCTTCAATTTTCTAGTCACAAAAACAAGATAAATATTCGATTTGAAAACAAAATATTTTTAACACTGTCCACTACTTCGACTAATGTGCGAAACAAAAATTTATACTAAACAGAAAAGATTAATACAAAAAATCTCTACGTATGCATCTGCATGCATTAATTTTTTAATTATGACTTTCTTATTTCCATGAAATTTATTGAAAAAATAAAATAGAGTAAGAATTCGTAAGCACTTGGTGTGGATGCCAATTGGAATAAATATTGAGTGATCAGAAAATAATACCTTCGTGACTGTTTTCCATTTGTCATAGGCTTTATTTGAAAATGATGGGAGATATAGAGATCAAGAAAACTCGGGAAAGAAAATATATAGCAACGTTTCCCAATCTCGTTAAGCGAATAAATCGCACAATCAAATTTAAAACTACAAAGCTATTCTAATAACAATATTTTAAATATACACAACTCTCACAAAGTCTCTAAAAAAAATATACAATTATGTACGTGATGTTAAATATTAGACTGTAATGGAATTTATTTGGTAAGTACTCCAAAAACTTAAGGTAGTTCGGTCGAATTAGGGGTCACGTTTAACACCATGTTTTTTTGCATCAAATCGAAAGAGCTGATTTTGCTTTATATGTCTACCAAATTTCAAATCAATTTACCGCGTAGTTTGAACGTAATTAATAAATAATGTAGCATTATTTTCATAGCGCATATAAGGCTCAGATGACACGCCAACTACCTAAATTTCAATTTATACCGAAAATTAATCGTTTAATGGTTTAAAAAAAATTTCTCACTATAATCATTGATATCTAAGAAAGCTATTTATCAACGATTTCAGTTAATTTACCACAGGGTTTCTTCCAATTTTCATAATTAATGCAACTTTGCGGCTGTTATCCTTGTCACACAACGGATCTTTCTTTCTAGCAGAAGATATTAGTGAAAATAACATGACGGTGCAGTCGCGCGCTTTATTTGGATTTGGTCCAGTGTAACTTACTGAAATCCTTATTAATCGATTAAATTTTGTATTGTTTTTAATTATATTACTAAATATTTGCTTAACTTTAGTTTATCAAAAAGTTGGAAAAAAAGTTTTTTCTCTATATAAAGTCAAACATTTTTTAACGAAAAAAATTATCTTTTCCAAGCATTCGTCGAAATGTCATATGGAATAACCCAAGTTATGTACGCTAGTCAAATTCAGTCGTCATGATTTCCGAGTACTGATTATGGACTTATTATCAAGAAGCCTAAAACGAGTTTATTATATTTTTTTATTAAACAATTAAATTTATCATAGCTTTTATATAATCTACTTGTACGTAAATAAAAATAAATTATAGATGAAATTTGACTTCGGCCCAACTCGACCGAACTACCTTAACAAAACTAAATTGATTGTCGAATAATTGGCGATAAGAGCCGCGCGTCTATGATTCCTTTCTCTACTAAGTATACGTGGATTTGGTCCCAGAAATGAAATATTCGATTTCATCGTAAAATTCTTCAATGGGAAAATCGTGTGATATCTTGCGACAACTTTTTAAGCTCGCTCAGTCAACAGTGTATTATGCAAGCTCGTTTAATTTGCGATACATTTGAATTGCCTCGATTCATTTTTATTCCTAAACTCTTTTCGCTCACGTAATAGAGATTCAATTGCAGTATTTTGAGATTATTCATAAGAGACGAGTTAACTGTACAACGCGTATGCATTATGGTGGTCAAAAAAAATGATTAACTTTATTTTTTCGCAGACACACGTTTAATATCTTTGGAACGATAAAAATAAGATGCCACACGAAATGTCAGCCCTTTAAAAAATTTTTTAGAGGTGGCGATTTCCAATTTTTTATTTCCCATTTAAATAACATTACAAATAACATTGGAAAAAATTTTTCAGAAAAAAAATCGAAAAATTACAAGAGACCTTTTTTGTACAGCGTCAAATTTCCTACAAAAATATGTAAGAGCATATATGTGAATTACTCCGTCATTGAATTACACAATTACGAAAGAAAAAAAAAATTTTCCAATGTTATTTAAATGGGAAATAAAAAATTGAACATTGCCACCTCTAAAAAAATGTCCTAAAGGGCTGAAATTTGATGTGGCATCTTTTTTTATTATTCCAAAAAACATTAAACGTGTGTTCGCGAAATGATAAAATTAGTAAATTTTTTTTGGACCACCCTAGTATGCATGTGTGTACTTTTAAGGGATAAATGCCCTGGTAGGGCAACGTCAATTGCAGAAGCTTTTCCAATCGTTGAGAATGATACGAAAGTTCTATCGGATGTGTGGACGTAACGATAAAGTGGTAGGAGCGACAACAGAATGTTGCTCTTACGAAAAATCACGAGTGAAATAAAAGAGGCTCTTCACGCTGGGATCTTCGTCGAAGTTCCGCCATTGACTTCCGGGCCAGCCGAATCGAATTTCAATCCGGCCAAAATTTCTTCCCATCCGGCCATGCACTGCTGATAATGTTCTATCTGCTGATCCGCCACGTTGATCAGCATCGATTTGAGATCACTTTGCTTCTCTATCGACCAGCGCTCGAGATCGCTTCGTAGGTTCTCGTTCGCGCACTCGAGGCGATCTTGCAATATTTCACTTCGCTTCGCCAAACGTGGAATCGTCTGGCCCAGACGTTCCAATTTCTCGTCACGAGATTCAGCCTTCCACAATGCTCCGCCCCAACTCTGGCCTCGAGCCGATGATGATCCGTTTGTCAATTCCATTATCTGGAAAAAGTCAACATACGAAAATGTCTCAAACAGAATTCTTTGGGTGCTCCGAAACAACAACGAAAGATGCAGGAAATTTAATAGGGGTGTGCGAATAATTCTAACTTATTAATAAGTCGAATATTAATATTTGATTAGAAACTCGAGTTTCGAATAATTCCAATTTTCAAATAATTCGAAATAATTCACAAAATTTCGAATAATTCGAAATAATTCGAAAATTAGCGAATTATTCGCGAATTATTATTCGTTAATTTTGGAGTGTTTTGAATTCAGGGTTTGTTATGTGCGGCATTAAAATGTAAAATTTACAAATAATATACATTTTATTTAAACCATGAAATAAAATTACAAAAATAGATCAATAGTTTTTTTTTAAATGAGAATGAAAAAAAACATTAATAATATTTTAGCAAATAAAGTATTATCAAAAATACAACGTTTAAAAATTTGCTACAAATTTTTTTTCAAAAATAATAAATACGATACTGAATCGGTAATTTATTTTTAATGTTTTAAATAAAAAAGTATATTATTTGAAAATGTAATATTTTGATGCATGATGTAATGAACTTTGAATTAAAAATAATCGAAAATCCAGTGATAATTCGGTAATTCGTGAATTATTCGAATTAATCGTTTTTGTAAAAATGATAAAAATTATTGGAAGCGATGTTTTTTGTTAATTTACATATATAATTTTTAAACATTATCTGCCACGAATAACGAAATTTAATAAGTTTCATGGTATTTACGTATTTTGCGTTAAAAAACAATCGTTTTAAATTTCAACATATTCTGATGAAAATTGTTTGCGAAATAGCTCGAAACTGTATGAATATCTAAAAAAATTTACAATGAAACATTGCTATAATTTTGTTAAAGTATACTTTTGGCAAAATACTCTATCTAAAAATGTCTAACGTATAAAAGTTAGTGATACGGCACAATAAATACGTTTTTCATTTTATATTCGATTTGGTTAATTAGTAAACATTTCTTTCGGGTGTATTTGGTATTAATTTAATGTTAAAGATTATTTCTCTTTCATTTTTCCAGCTAAATCTGAATTATAAAAATTTTCAAACGTCATTAACTTCTGGTTGAATTTGTATGGTAGCAACATCCTTAACTATGCAGAAATATGACTTTGAAGTTTGCATTGTTGGAATGCAACGAATTTTTTTAAATTTATCCAACTTTATTTCGTTTCTTATTCAAAGAGTCATTAAAATTAAGCCTCTAAGTACAAAAAGAATCAGCCCTACGGAACCCAATCCTTCTAGGGTTCCGTAGAAACCCTAAAAAATGAAAAAAATTCTGTGACCCCCTATGCGATTTCAAATTCGTTGCATTTAAACGATGCAAACTTCAAAGTAATCAGAAATTAAATTTCATTCACCTGATCCTTTTCGAGCCTCCGTTTTGTAAGTTCTTCCACAGTTACTTCGTACTCGATTTGCATAGCGTCGCGGCGTGACAGGGCGTCTTTGACAGAATCGATGTAAGCGATGTACTCGCGTTCCTCGTTCGGGACAGTGTCCAAAAGTTTCTGATGGGCGACGGCATTATACTCGATGGCTTTTGCGATTGCCATCAAAATCGGTTCGAGCTCAGGCTCGTTGTTGGCCCATTGAGTGAAAATCGGATGCATTTGGTGAAGCTCGATCAAGTAATCTGTTTCGTGAAAAAACGTTGATTAGTCAAAGTGAAACATTATGTTTTTTTCGTCAGCGAACGTTCACGGAACCTTGTCTCTCCTTGTGTATGCGACAGTTTATTTTGTCGATGGTGGACAGTTTGTCGCTCAGAGCGTTGCAATAATCCCGCACTTGTTCGAACTCTACGTTTCGCTGTTTCATGGTATAAACGCTCGCCATGTTCTGCAACGAGTCTGTCATCTTTACCAACACGTTACCACGGTTTTTACGAACGATCGAAAATTCCTGAAAAAAAGAAGCAACAAAAAAATTAAACAATTTAAGGTATTAATTGCATCATATCGTTTAGTTCGGCAGTACGTTAACTCTACTCTTCACTTCTCTACTCAAGACTATATTTTAAGTTAAATTTGGCTTTTTAAAACTGCAGAAGAGTTTTTTTTTTGAGTAAATTTAATTCAAAATAGTACATTTTTTTTATAGCAGCCACATTCAAGATGAAATATGAAAAAATAATGTCAAGAGTTAACGTACTGCCGTTTAGTTCACATTTTGTTAAGATCTTCCTTAAACTTTTATTAACGTCGTATGCACACGTGTGTTAATTTTTAGGAGGTTTCACCATGCAGAAATCGAGATATTTATTGGTAAAATTCACATTTTTTTGCATCCTTCTATAAGAGAGCGTGTTAAATATTGTGATCTTCAACAATAAATATCTCAACTTCTACATGGTGAAGCTTACTAAAATTTTGCACATATTTTTATATAACATCGAAGAAGCTTCGTTTAGTTTTTTTCTCAAGTCTGAAGTAAATTTTGTTAATTACATAGCGAGCACACGTCACCTTGGATGATCATGTGCTTCGAGTACATTGCTCTTTAGCCAATTTGCAGCAACTTTTCTCAAAGAACTTTTGCTCGCAAACCACTTTGTACATGAGAAAAACTAAGACAAAAATGTGTGCTTTCACTGCCACAGCCATATCACCTTAAAGAGTGTACAACATGAATAAAAACTTACTGCAGGTTTGGCTGTCAGAAAAATTCTAAGGTCCTTGTCGCAGCTGAAAATGGGATGATTGACGACACGATTGAGAAATATGTGAAGCAACTTCATTCGCGCCAAGATGAATTCTTTGGAATAGCGATCCAGCTGAGCCAGCAGAGTGTGTTTCCTGGGCATCGGCTGTAAGATTATCACCTTATTTAGCAGTGAATCCTTTTAATTTTCACTATCTCTCGATTTGTCATTTCTTACCGGTATTATGTGAGTAGGATAAGTCTCTACGAGCTTCTGACGCAGCCATATAAAATCATTGTACCGCCTTCGAACAATGTATTCCTCTTCCTCAAATTCTGGTCTAGTAGTCTGCAAAGTAATACCAATCAGCAACAGCAAAATATTGAAAATATAAAAAATCCATGCCTTGAAAAAATTCTGATCATCATTACTCTAGTCGTGACACGAAACGTGATGTAAGTTTCCAGCGTTTCGAGATGTTTCTGCGGATTGTCAACCTTGACCTGTAAGTCTCGGGAATCCATTTGAAAATCCGACGTGTCTTGTTCCGGCAGAGTTGAAAAGCTGTCGATGGATGGCGAAGCGATCTAAGTTGTTTCGCATAAACAAGAAAATTAATACTCATCAATCGGACAATGCTAAACAAATACGATTATATGTAAAATATGTTTAAGGAGGTACTTAAGGGCTATATCAAGTTTTTTTACCCATGTAAACTATAAAGGCAATTGTCGGGGTTTTTATTTATAGAAGATATTGTCTTAAAAAACTATGTGAATGTTCTTTACCATTGCATTAAAATGCTGGAAAAATTAATGTTGACAATAACAAATTTAACATAAGCTCTTATGGTAAGCTCCAAAAAATGGTCATTTTCAATAATTTATATCTCAATTTTGACGCAATGAAACTTGTTCAAATTTTACACACACTTGCGTACCGTGCTAAGGAACTTTAATGCAAAAATGTTTAAAAAATAATCTTTAAAATTGCTAAATGGAAGTACCTCTTTAATTTGTTAACACTAATGTCGTGAGTTTAGTCTTAAGGTAGTACAACCGCAAAGCCGTGTTGAGAGACAGATTTTCTTAAAAATTTGCACAGATCTTTTTTAATGTCGTATGAAAACATGTGTCAAATTTTGCAAAGCTTCATCATCTAGAAATCGAAATATCGTACATTGAAAGTCGTTGCTTTTTCTTCCATAAGAGCCCATTTTAAAAGTAGCAATTTTTAATATTTAATATCTAAATAACTATATGATAAAGCTTTTTTAATTTTGCAATTACTTTAACACAATGCTAACAAAGATCTGAGCATTTTTTAAAATAAATTCTGTCTCAAGAAATTTTAACTGATGATTTTACATTTAGTTTAAACACATAAGGACAAACTTTTGAATAGATTTTCTTTAATGTCATATGAAAACGTGTGTCAAATTTGACAAAGCTTCACCATCTAGAAATCGAAATATTATACATTGAAAAGTCGTTGCTTTTTCGAATCTTCCATAAAAGCCCATGTTAAAAGTAGCAATTTAAAAAATGTAATATCTAAATAACTACATGA
>JAPYYW010003209.1:0-16053 GCA_030522545.1 Cremastinae sp. A BG-2022a
AAAGTATAGCTATATTATCTAAAAAATGATATTTCATGGTTCAATTGTTCGGAAAATAATTAGACGAAAATTCTAAAAAAAATTCGTGTTTACGCATTTTATATGAAAGAATATCCTCTCCAAATTTGAACGAATTTTTATTATTTCGTTACGTGTATCGAAACCCCTTAAGGCAGTTCTCCAGCCAAATGAGAGTCTGCAAAAAATTTTTATATACAGGGTATATCAGTTATTTGAGTGGTACTTAATTTAACCCTCGGACGGACACGTCAAAAAATGTGACGCCCAACGCCCATTTTAAATGAGTTTTGAAAAAAAAAAATTTTATTCGAAAGAAAAATACTTTAACAAAATGTATTTTAAAAAATGGGGCGAGAAATTTCCTTGATAAAACGCGAATTAAAATTTTTCTGGGGTACAAAAGACCCCACGCGCTCGTCCGAGGGTTTAATAGAAAAAAAAATTGAGCGATGTTGTCGATGTCATTTTTGAGGAAAATTAAATGAAAAATGTGCTCTTTAACACGCAATTATATGCCAAAATGATAATTATGTATAATTATTTGAGTTTTTGTCAAAGACTGCAGAGCTAGATGAAAAACCTCTCATTTTGTTCGTAATTAAAAAATATGCAATTTAGAAAAAAAGTATGGGCTTTTTACCGAGCTTTCTAATAAAATAAAATAGAATTAGATCTCTATCGTTTCTTCAAATATGTAAGACTTTTAAAATAGCGTAAATAAGTAAATAAACACATCGATATATAATAATCATGCATTTTATAAAAAAATTAACAACTCATTTTTATAATTTTTCAGTGTCCCCAGAAAATACGGACCTTCGCTGGAGAACTACCTTAAATGTTATTTGATTCGTCAGTCACTGCTTTCGTTCTTTCGTAAAAGTGTCGAAGAGAAATGAAGAAACGTGAAAAAAAAGTGAACGATCCATTGGAAATAGCACGTGAACGACGCGACCTTGAAGATCGATTGAGAAAAATTGGTGAGTGCCTTTTTTATATTTTTTAAATACAATTTTTGAAGCGTTACATCATTTAATTTATTATTTTTAAAATAATTATAATTTGATACCGACTTGATTCTCGCATATTCGCCACGTCTCGCAAAAACATTCAATATATACTTCACTATAATAAAGTTTTTCGGTCCAGTAAAAAACAAAGGTTGCAACTTTCTGTGGAAAAACTTTGAAAATCAGAGAAATGTGTATGCTCATGTATAAGTGCATTTTCGAGCAAATGTATGTGATATACCGCCCGTGGTAATGTACACAGAAGAGAGAGAGAGAGAGAAGCGTTCGCCCGGTTTATTATCATTTTATTCGCCGGGAGAGTTTGCTCTTTTCGTGTTATGTGCGGAGAATCGTCTCTCGCAAGCATTTGCCTGCTTCACCGAATTTTCTCTCGACGCTGTCTCCTCCCCTAGCCAGAGTTTTGCTCTTCCTTGTTCCATGTCATTTATATATGCAGTTCACATATAAAATATACAGCGAACCGCGCAAAATGCGAAGCACGTTAAATTTAAGGTTTCCGTCGACATCCCGGCGCTATAAATTTTCTCGTTACGCCTGTACCGCTCTTCTTACCGAGAGCGTTCACTTTTTTTTTCGTTCCTCTCTCTCTCTCTCTCTTTATGAAAATACGGTAGCCCCGTGATTATGTCCCTGCTTGACGCTTCATTTTTACTATTCGCATTCCAGACGCGTTATCGTCTACTCAATTTTATTTTGAAGCGTAACGTATATTTTTCGTTGAAAAAATAATCCTCGATGCGAACAGTGCTTGCTTTCTCGATTGTCAACGCTGCGAGTAGCGACATCTGATGGTTAGACAAAAAACTCGTTTGCGATGCGTCTGTCGGTAAATTTTAATAACGAGTGTCCCAAAAGTACGTAAAGTACTTTTATAAAATTTAATCTACAAACCATTATAGTCCAACCAAAATTTTCTTTAATGTTTGTCTATGTTTTTCGTGCACGTTACATTCTACACATATTTTAGGAGATAAAAAAATATCTGTTTTTTAAATTAACTATTAAAATAATAGTCGAGTGGCCGACATTTGGTGCAGTCTGAGATTAGGTGCACCCACCCTACTCTAAAATCGAAATTATAAACGATCTTCAGAAATTAATATCTTGATTTCTAAACGGTGGGTTTAATTGAAAATTTACAAGTTCATCTCAATCTGTGCCAAATTTTAATGAAAAAAAGATGAAAAATAATTTTAATTGACAACTCTGTGTTCGAAAAAACTGTCAAAATGCATGACAAAATAATTTATGAATTCACGCCCTGAATCCTCGTGCTTTAGTGGAACGTCGAGTCGCGAATAATAATCATTTACAAGGTATATTTTATTTTTATTCATAATATCATTCTTTTGTTACAATTCTCGTATTTATTTAGATTTTCTTTGAAATGCCTCAAAGTCATCATAGAATTTGAATTCAACTGGTGAACGCGTGTACTAGTAATAAAATGGTATAAAATGCTACAATTTGAGAATCATTCAAGAATATACGATTCGTGAAAATTGAACGTAATACTGCGAGCATTTGATCGACAGTACGGTCAATCTGTGTTTATTTGCTTTAACATTTTATTGTGTTCTCTTTATTTTTTTTTCGTAATACTGGACACAAGTATTCAAGAGGCAATTAAAACTCCGAATGGAAGTAACGCCGAATAATCTTTGTAGATCGGAGCCAATTGACCAAACAAATACTGCTTCAATCGTCGGCATTTAATTCCTCATCTCGCGCAATATCTTTACACAGGCCCACTAAGGAATTCGAAATTCTCTATGATTCCTTCCTTTACAGAGTTAATCGCGCGTTATGCATTCTACGCTACGTGATGAGTATTTTTTTGCTTTTTCTCATTTTTTACAATATATATTAAAACTTATACAGTAGTATAATTTTATTACAATCATTCAATATAATTCATCATCATCATGATTAATCTAGACAATTTCAAAACACTTTCTATCACAGACAATTAACGTTTATGCATTTTATGTTTTTTTTTTCCATTTTTTTTTATTTCCGGGGAACGATATTGAGAAAGCAATCGATCATTCGTCAAAATATTCATATATATAGCTTTTTATATATTTATATCAAATCTTGATGAACGATAAACTTTTTCAATGACCGATGCTAATTAATGTTAGAAGAAAAATAATTCATTCTTGGACAGACGCAACCGATTTGTTTTTCGCTTTTCTTATCTTTTCCTCGAAGTTAGCAATAAATTAACGCGTAAGTACGTGTGCATTGTTAATTGCATTTTCATCAATCACTTCGTAGAATGTAAATTATTTCAATTATCGATCAACCCCGTACGAGAGGGCTTTCTGAAAAAAGAGGAAATTAGTTTAGAGTAATAAGCGTACCCGTTAAATAAAGCTTCTTTCGTCTCGTTTAAGCCGGTTTTAATTGCGGTGGAAACAATTCAGTGTTTTGAAAGTTAGGAGTTTTTTGAGATATTTACAAAATTATTTACAAACTCAATGTACCCACGCAGGTCCGTTTCAACTTGACACGGTTCGATTTACATGTGTATATTTATATACATATATAGTATTCGTACTTAAATATTGTTTAGCCCGTTAGGAGAAACGATGAAGGATTGTCAGTCATAGATTTAAATTTGCTAAATATTAAGCTAATTTTTCCGAATTTAGGCTTTTCGCAAAAATAAAAATTGGTACTTTTACTATTTACTGTTTCAATTTGTTGTGGAGTGTTATTTTTTGAAGACTTGTTCAACAATATCGAATCTTTTATAATGAAAATTTAGTCAGTACGAAAAATTGAGTTTTTGCACGGCTGTGAAATTTCTTAAATTACTCGCAAAAAGCAGAAATTTGGAATAATCAAAAAATTTATGACTGGCAATGGTTCGATGACTGAGAAAGAAGTAATATATAGAATTATTGCCTGGACCTGCATTTGTACATTTTTCACATTTCAAATTGCAATATTTATTTGACGTATTAATCGCGACTTGAAAATATCTCATATAAAAAAAATATTACAAAAAACATCTACTTCTTCTTACAATTATACAAATTACTCATCGATCGAGTTTTTTTTTCATTTTTTTTCGCGTTTCTTGCATCAAGAATTAAATTTCTCTCCGCTGTAAATATTCAATACTTCGTTAGGTTGCCAATAGCTTTGACAGGATGGAATGTAATCGTCTCGAAACTCGCTCGATTGAAATTCTCTCCTCAACGTTCCCGGCAAGATTATTTTAGGAATGCATCTGGTTTATCGGCAAGGAATATCGCGTTAATACCGTTTCTTCTCCACCCTCTTATTTATCCTTCAGCAAAACTGGGCATTATTCCAACGACGAATTATTTCGAAAACAAAACGATGAACCGTTTCGAATAAAAATAATGAATTCTCATGCTCAATAATATTATCTATTATCTCCTCGTTCGAACAATGTCTATCCCCGTTAATTATTTCCGCAAGGTGCAACAATATAATACATAGCAATCGTGTGTTTACGTAAATTTCAATGACGTGGAACCGAAGTACGGTGAAGCAGATCGTTAGTTTTCTCGTATTAAACGAAAATATCCTACAATATTCGATCTACTCAACAAAAAAACTTGACTTTTTTCGATCTCTCTCTCTCTACTTTTCATTTTCTCTCGTAAAAAGCTTAAAGCGGTAAGTTTCTTGAAGTCAGTACGTTATTGCATCAGTCCCTTCGGTCCCTCATAGTCTTCTAGTCCAGAAAAAGCGAGCTCGTTGCATCAAAATAACAAATTGCACATTTGTCGTACGTTTATAAAAGTATCAGTCTCGACTATACATTGAATAAACTCTTTGACAAATGTACAATATTTTTTCAAAGTATCCACGAGTTCTGACTATTTCTGCTTTTAGTATACTGCTTGCATTATTATCTCTTTCTCTCTCATTTTCTCTTTTATACTTTTATACAAATACTTAAATTGCTAAATGCGCTTTAAGAGCACTTTTTGTTTCGAGCTTGGAAAAAATTACAATGCGGTGCTCTCGATCGGCGAGGCTCCGCGATTGGGCGTCCTGCAGGTATCCTTGGTACGGCAGATATCTGCAGAATCTTTCTCCAGTCTCAATTTATCGAGATCCAAATCCGCGAAAAAATCGCTTCTCATGGTACCGACCGCGCTGTCGGAGCCGAAGCTGTCCTGCCGGCAGAGATCCTTGTAGCAGGTCGCGTACTCGGTTATGGCGCCCGGCGACAGTCTGAAGCTCGAGTAGGATCGCTTCGCGTTGTCCTGATTGCTCGTTGGAACTTTCGAGGAGCCGTCCTCGTAATCGTTGTAGGAAAAATTCGAGTTGTTCTCGTCAGTGGCGAGACGCGAGTCGATCGAATCCAAGTCGTGGCTGAAGCGAGAAAAATCATCCTTCCTCAGGGTGCTGTCGTTGGAACAAAAGCTGTCCGCGTGACGGAGATCGTTTTTCTTCAAGGTACTCGAATTCGAGTCGAAACTGTCGCGTCTGCTGAGATCGGTGTCGGTGAAACGCTCGATCGGCTCCGAAATTCTTTCCTCGTTGATTCGTTTCCTCGTGAGAGTGTCGTTCGCCGTGAGACTCGCGTGCCTCGAGAGTATACTGCCGATGCTTGACGCGACGCTCTCCTGCCTCGAGAGATCGTTGTGGCGAAAATCCTTCAGGAATTCCCTGTTATATCGCGCTCTTCTCGCCTCCTCGGTTTCCAACGGTTTACCCGGTATCTCGGTATCAGTCTGTCGAGAGAACGCGCTCTTCGTTTGCTCCTTCGTCGGCGATATTTTCATTCTTCTCAAGTAGGAACCTGGCGAGCATTTACTCGCGTCTACGGGATTTTTTTTCGCATTGTTCATATTCAAACTGTGTTGCCTCGTCAAAGACTTGTTACCCTTTTCCAGGGAATTCTTCAGTTTTCCTATCTGCTTGAAGTACGAGCCGACCAGGCCCTGCGCTTCTTGCGACATCCAGGGTTTGTCGGATTTCAACTGCGAGGCTAACGAGTCTTTCGGACTATCGGACTTTCTGCTATTCGCCGACACGTTAACTCGGTACAAATAATTATTGTCGACGTTCTGTGGTTCACACGGTGTCTCGAAGTTCTCGAGACCATCGGGATTCCCAACGTATTTGATTTTCTCGACCATCGGTTCGTCGTTCTCGTCCTCCTTCTCTATTCTCTGGACTTTCGTCCGTGAATTCGAGGCTTCGAGATTGACGTTGCGTTTCCCCTCACCGGGCATCGTTTCCTCGAGTCTCACGTCCCGAGTTTTTCCCTGACGGAGGTATCTTCCGCTGAAGCCGCTCACATCCGGCGAGAGCAAAATTCCGGGTTTTTCGACGTCGAGAGTCTCCTTCGAGCGAGAGTGTTGTCGCGAGGTTCTGCCTGCTGGTGGATCGTTTTTGCTGTTCTGCCTCGAGTAACGTCCCCGACCGTTCGGAGTCTCGGGCACCTTGAAATCACTCGAATCCGTGACGCTCGGCTCTCGTTCCAGGGTGCTGTCGTCGCAGCAATTAGCTCGCTTTTTCTCCTGGTGCACCGAGCCCTCTTTTATCGGTTTCAATTGAGGGCCGAGGGTCTCCGGCGTCGTCGACTCGCTGCTGCTGGGACTCGGTCCCGTGTAGTGTCTGATATCGGAATCGAGATCCGGCGGGAGTGGCGCGCCCACGGACAGATGCATGGCCAGTCCCTCGAGCCAAACCTCCATTACCTCGAAAGGCGGTCTCTTGTCAGGATTCAAATCGCAGCACAGAAAAGCAATCATGTAGAAAGTCTCGGGACAATTAGAGCAAAATTTCTCTCGAAAGACCTTCTGATTGAGACCAAAGTCTGAAGACCTCGGTAGATAGTCAGGATCGGCCTGGACGCGTCCTATTATCTCGCAAACAACGATTCCGAAACTGAAGATGTCAACCTTCTCGTCGTACTTGTTTCCCTTCATCATCTCCGGCGCCATCCAGTAAGGATTTCCTACGACGGTGTAACGCTTTTTTCGCTCTTTTTTCGAACATCTGACCTCGTTGCCGTCCCCGTGCCTGCTGTACTTTCGCTTGTCCGGCGAATTACCGTTCTGAATTATTCTCGCCAGGCCGAAATCCGCGACGACGACCGTCTTGTCTTCTCGTACGAGACAATTGTGCGAATTCAAGTCCCTGTGTATAATGTTCATCGAGTGTAGATAAGCCATGCCAGCGGCGATATCTTTCGCGAAAGACGTTCGCTGCTCCCAAGGCAATGGCTCGTTATTGTCGTGCAGCAAACCCCTCAATGTACCTCCAGATATATACTCGGTTACGAGATGCAACTTTTTTTCCTTGTACAATACGCCGATGAAACGCAACACGTTGTTGTGGTGAAGAGAGCGCAGTACAGCAACCTAGAAAACATTTATACATGATTTTGAGTCAACGAATTTTTTTGAAAGGTATTTTTTTTAAATCTTTCTTATGACGATTTTTCGAATGTACTACTTTAAGGTAATTCTATAGGTACGATCAAATCAAAAGTTTTTATTTCCATTTATCTCCATACCATGTGGTTTTTTAGCTTAAGTCGATTAAGTGAAGTTGTTGCAAATTGTTTCAAGAATAGCATATTCAAAATTTAAGGTTCTACGTAAGTTCTACGTAGTGAAGCCTCCTAAAATTTAATATACAATTGCACATTGTATCAAAGAAGGTTTTTGCAAATTTTTAAGTAGTTTTCGAGTAAAAGTTATTTAAGAAAAGTTGTTGCAAATTGACTAAAGAACAACATACTCGAGTTACAAGCTCGTCCAAGGTTAATTGTGCTTGTCATATGATAGAAAAAATGTAGAAAAAAAATTTGATTGCATTTTTGTAATAAATTAAACAAACGTTATTTGTATTGTACAAAGTCCATGCCAAATTTCGTGAGGCTTTACAGTGTAGAATTTGAGATATTTATTGTTAAATTGCGTAATGCAAATTTTTATCAAAATCTAATCAAAAATACTTCACCCCGCAACAACATTAATTATATTATTTTCTGACCTACTTTTATTTATTTATTTCATTACCAAATTTCATTGACCCAGTATCGTATCACAATTTTAATTTGGTAATAATAGTGCAAGCCAAAATTTATTTCGAGGGCACAATGTTTCATTACGAGCTAAATAATAATTTTAAAAGGATTGAGAAATACTAGGCTTACTCACCTCTTTGAGAAAGTTCTTCTGCGCGTCTTCGTCAACTCGGTACAATTCTTTCAACACCATAACTTCATTCGTATCCCGATGAGTAACTTTGTACACCTGCCCGAAAAATCCTTTTCCCAGAAGTTCACCCTTGACGAGATCGCTGGCACGGAAAATTCTTTGATTTTTTGGCTCGACGCGAAACGATCTGGTCCTACTCAAGTCGCATGTAGAATTCGATGGTGGCGAGCTACAAAAATAATAATTTCAATAAAAATTGTACGGAAAAAAATTAATGATCGTCAAAAAAAAAACATTAATTGAAATCTTTAAAAATGTACAGTAAGATAAAGCAGTGTTGAGTGACGAAATTTAATCAAGCAAAAATTACCCATCGAGCAATCGTGACATGGAACTGCTTCGTTCCTTGTTCGTAGGGTCTCTCGTTCGTCGCAGTTGTCTGCTTCGATTTCCACTGATGTAACCCTCATCGCGACGTTTGAAGAGTCTCTCCTTGCTGTGAGGACTCGTTCTGGGACTAACGGCGGTGGTCAGAATCGCCGACGGTGTGCTCGGATAATTCGTTCGTCGCGAAAGAGCGTCAGGGTCGTGCTCGATCGTCAGTTGCAACACCGTATCCGAATAGCGTATTATATTTTCGATACTCTCGACAGGTTGATCCTTGACCGGTGTTCCATTGACTTCGAGAATTCGATCGCCGATGTGCAATGACATGAGATCGCCGGACATGTTGAGCCTGCAAAAAATTAAATCTTTCATTGAATTTTGTCCTTTCGACCTTTCTCATTCTACATTTACTAAATGTGGGAGATGCAAGCGATTGAGGACAACTGGAGTATTCGTGACGAAGTTGCTTAAGAATCTATTTTGAAAATGTACAGATTTATCTGATGAATTTGCTTGGCATGCTGCTATCTAATCGAGGTCTGGATAACAAAAATCTAAAGAACTAAATGGGACGAGAAAACGTAGGAAAAATTCTTACAAAAAACGAATAAGTGCGCTGAACAAACTATCGTGCTTGTTATCGTTGGAAAAACTTTTGATCGACGACATTCAATGTATCAATGACACGGGTATTTACGTCTACAAGTGCGGAAATCGTGCATACTGAATAATTTTTTGTCGGTATGTTTTTTTTTTAATACCTATTATTAGAGAAACGGCAGCAAAGTCTAAATAGAACCTCCACCACGGAGGACACCAGCTTATTGATTTTTCCACGAATATTTCTCATTAACCTGCGATTGCATCAACAATTCGACAATCATTAGAGACCATTTTTTCTCGTAATCAAGAATGACCCTTAAATATCTGTCTCTTATTGACAAAAAAATTACTGACTCATCCATTAAGATAATTATTCTTTAAATAGTAAACAGCACTTGCACTTGTATCTAATTTTTTTGAAAAAAAAACAACATTTATTTTTTGTTTAGTGATATTCAAGGGTCTGCTTACAGATAAATTAGAGAATATTAAAAAATGCTGAATCTCGCTTGAGCGAAATGTTCGCGTTTGATTGCGAATTTTTTGTTTATTTGTATAACTTACTCGGATATTCGAAGCAAGGCGCATCCGCAGTTACGCGGGCTCGGCGTCGCATCGACCGTTAATTTAATATTTCTCGTTTTTTCCGCATTCTTCGTACTCGGTGGAATTTCCACTAATCGTATACTGTGAGGTTTTCGAAGAAATGGATAATTGGCTGTTCTCTTGAGCGGCTGCATCTGGCGTTTGTAGCAAACCCCGCAGTAGAGTTTTGACCTTTCAACAAGAGCGTAGCTCTCACCATCACCAATGAAAGCTCCGCACGAGTTGCAGGCAAAACATTCAGGATGGAATTTGTGATCCCCTGCAAGCATGACGGGTCCGGTGATTACCTGGCCGCAACCTTGGCAAGCTTCGCCATAGGCTGCCCAATAATCGTCCTTGCAGAATAGTAATCCATCTTTCTCAAAGTACCAGGAGGACAAAGCTGCATCGCAGGCAGAACACCTGATGGAAAATTGAAACATTTTTTACATTTTCAATATATCCAATGAACAAGCCGTATTCACAGTTGTTTCTCAAGTCTTAAGTTTGCCTCAAGCAATGTGCAGCGATTGAAAAATGAACTTTGCGCATTGCTCGAGACAAACTTAAGACTTAAGAAACGACTACGAATACGACTGTAAGCAAAAAGCAACAAATTATGAAAAGTGTATTACTGAAAACAGTCGATGTGCCATTCCTGACTGAGAGCTTGAATAAATTCATCCTCCTCGATGGCATTGAGGCATCCGGCACAAATGAGCGGACATCCAATTTCTCCACCGCCGGGATCTAAAAACAAAAAACGATTTGTAATTTGCAGTCACGAAAGTGCACTCGGTATTCGAAGCACGCGTTCTATTTGCGACGCGAAACTGATCGTAAATATGCGGTATCGTAAACACTGGCGAGTGTTTTCCTCGAACTATGGATGACGCGCCAATCGATTTAAGTCTCATGCGGACGAGTGCTTCGTATCGCCTAGAATACCGATGTTAACGAGATTTCATGAAAATTTTATTAAATCCGATGAAATTTCGCGATTAGGAGAAAATTTACGGAAGGATGTGTGACGCCCACGCTTCGGGTGCACGAGACTTTCAGCGTAACGTCAAGCGTCAGTGCACCAGCGAATGGAGTCCTTTCGAAAACTTCCATATTTCGCGTTAGTTTTTTATACGGATAATTCTTCTACGCCGTCGTTCCTTCGTCGACGAGCCAAAGCGCATTTTGACAAGGGGGATTCGAAGATTCTGTGCGACCGTACCGTTTATCGAGGCCTCGTCCATCACGGCATTTAGATCGTGGAGAAACTGCTGAGACTCGCGCACTCCCACACTTGACGCGAGAAAACACGTTATCTGTTAAAACACGTACACCCACGATTAAAGGCCACAATGCGACTGACGTTCAGGACCCCTTGGTCCTTCTTATCCATCGAATAATCGTTCCTTCGAGATCGAAAACTTGACGTCTCCGTAGCTCATTATTCCCTGTTTCTAAACATATATACCCAGATGGCGTTGCGAGCATTGTAGAGGGAGGGTTTGAAAATATTTTTGAATGAAGCGCCAGGATACCCCGATTTTTTGAGACTGGAGATTTTCGTTTTTGGAAAATTGGACATTTTATTTTTGGATGAAAAAGCCAGGGTACCGATTTTTTTACACTTTGGAGATTTTCGTTTTTGGAAAATCGGATTTTTTTATTTTTACTTTTATTCAATACATAAACAGAATCTTTTAGAGCACATTTAAGCAATTTCGTTGACTCTGCCCCAGCCGAGTCGTTCCTTCTTGATTTCCAAATTCAACCACGAAGGTTGATCCTTAGGATGCTGTATGGCATTGGGGAATCTGAGAGGCGGTGGTGGTGGTCTGAACGGATGCACGTTCTTCATTTGTTTCAAGAGGAATTCCTTGTTTATTTCCTTAGGATCTCGATATTTGTCGAGATAGAGATTGAATGGTCTTCTCCTGGGATACCATTCTTGAGGTCGTATATAAGGTGGTGGAAAATCATACTCGTAGCTGGGCACTTTAACTCCTGAAATACATTCGTATTCAAGTGATTCCAGTCAAAAGTATTTTCTTGAATACTCGAGAATGATCACTGACCTAGGGTTTTGTGGTAAAATTCTTGGAGCGTCGAGTCCCAGTCCGCTTGAAAGAATGCGAGAGTTGCCGGCGTTATGAAGTCCTGGTATTTCCGATAAAAATCTAATGTGCTCCAATTTCTGTCTGCCAATTGTAGACTGAAAAATTGCTCAGTTAAGCAAGTATACTGTCTTGAATAATTTACGTCATATTCAATCGAGTTTTTACCATGGTTGTTCTTTCTTGTACCCGGCGTAATTTATCCATTCTTCTTGTTTATAAAGGACAAATATGTATCTGCAATAACCTATGCCTCGAGCAGGTATTGGTCTCATGTAATCCATCAACAGATCTCCCTTTGATATTTCGTTCCCTGGGATATTACCACTGCAAAGGTAATCCAAAAATGTGATTAATTCAAAAATGTTAAATGAATAAAAACACAGAGATATGTTTAAATTCTACTCACATGAACCAATGGCACAATTCTTTCTCGTTGTCCACAAAATTCCCATCCGGAGTGGTGAACAAGAGAGTCCAGAGGGTATCTGGCTTTGAGTCGTATTGGACGGTGGGCTCTTTTACAACTTCTTTGGGTTTCATCAAATTGCCTCTGTGCACACAGCAATATGTATCTTCTCCTAAATCATATTCAATCGTTAATGGTATTACAGGGGTGAAGTAAGCATCACCAAAAAGGTGTTGGAATATCCCATAGTGATCTGCTACAGTGCGAACTTGACTGGGTCCTGACAAGCGCCACCAATCTTCCTTTGACTTTTCCAGATCAATGAGCACTGAAATTTCAATACGACAAAGTTAAAATAATACTTTTTTTAACCATTCTCATGACAATGATTGACGTACATTCTTTTTTTCGTGCGCTTTTTTCCATGTTAGGATCTTGTTTATTCCTTCTTAGTTCCTCCATCCATCTCGTCATAACTGTTTTTCTGTCGATTCGAGGCTGCTTGTAACCAATGTCAACACGAAAATGCACCTCCGGATCTTTATAATTTATCTCTAGAAATCGTAACGAAAAGCAGTAATTAAAGAGATGAAAATTACTGTATTGAAATTTTTTTTTTTTTTAAAGAATTTCCAACCTGCCAAACGTTGCTCGAGAGTTCGAGCTTCCGTTGGTGCTTTTCCACGCATACGATGTCCCCATCGTAGCTGTTGTCCGTTCGCTTGCAAAGCATCAACAGTCATACGACGAAACAATTGGCTTGCCATGATCGACGTTGATTTTGTATTACTCAATTTATTTTACAAAGCAATGCTCATTTCGCGTTTATTTGATATAAAAGCAAAAAAATGATAATCACAATCTCGAACCATAAAACTCTTGTAGATGCACGCGAAATAAATTTCTCGTTACGTGAACCGCCACCAGAGCGAATAATGCACTCGTTGGTAAGCTAAAAACCTAGTATTCCAACTTAAAAAGTGCAATTTAGAGTCATCTAGAAGGAAACGCGTCAACTATTCAAAAATCGCGATGATTCCCTGTTGCATCGGACGGTAATCGACGGCAGAGAGGGGACGGAGGAGAATCGTCATCGTCATCGACAGAATACAGAATATTTTCAGTAAGGAACGTACGCGCGTGTAGGGTGGAAGTATCGTCGAGTGTCGAGTCATCCGCCGGGTCGATCGAAGCGGAATTCAACGGAGCGTGTTCGGATTCCCGAGTTTGCGAAAAAAAAGAAGAATAACTGAACAAAATTACGGTGTGACGGTGCAAAAGATTTTTTATCGCTTTGGTACGTGTTGTACGGCCGAAGAATTCGTTTTACGGGAGCGTCCAAAGAGGAGAACGTTACGTGATCCTCGTCAGGAAAAATAATTTCGATACACCTGCCCTCTGAATTCACAATATAGCGGACTCTGGCTGCAGGATCTTGCAATTTACAATGTATATGCCGTGTAAATAAGTATAGATACGTCGCACCGTGCGGCCTCCGAAGAATTTTCTTCGGGTCTTTGCGCGCAAGGTGGTGGAGGGGCAGAAACAGCGACGAATTGCACGCGAGGGACGGCCGAGCGTCGTTTACGTTTCTTCGCTGCAAGGTAGTTCATTTCCAAGTGTCAAGAGACATCGCGGTGTGTACGACGCCGAGCGTTTGGATACTCGAAATTATTATTGTGTGCCTCCGAACAGTTATTTGTACGCGGGAGCGAGAAAAGTCCGTGCGATTGGTGCGGACGAACGTTGAGAGTGTATTTATCGATCGTGAGTGCCGATTAACCTTTTTTTTTGCCTTGGGTGCTCGACGAAACGGTGATTACTTTTTTTTTTAATGGAAAAACGGAGCGAGCTGGAGTCGAGCTTCGTTCACGCGAGTGTCTTCTTTTCGTGCCGGATCGTTAAAAACCGCGAAAACAAGGAAAAAAGACTGAAGACAACGCTCTCGCTTTTTTGAAAATTCTTCTCGGGTGGTACGAATCGTGCCTTGTTCCAAGGACGAAACAATTGCCTTTCGCTCGTTAGCCGCAACAAAGAGAGAAAGAGAAAAATAATTATTCCGAGCGCACGGGAAATTCAGCATGTTCCCGAACAAGATGACAAATTGTCGCGGTGTTGACTCGTCCTCTTCGATCCTTTCCTCGTCTTGTTATCGTTCGCCCACCACGTAACTGTTTTTTTTTTGAGATTTTTACTTCGTTGACGAGAGTGCGAGAGAGATTGTGACGAATATTTGGGGAAAATAAATAGATAGAAAAAGAAAAGTTTCGGCGGAAGTGTGCATGAGAGAGCAAAAAAAAAAGGACTGGATATTCGTAATCGAGAGGAAGGAAGCGCCCGTAAACTCGTTTTACGGGGTTCCAGAGGCTCTGCGAACAATTCTCGGCTTCGGTAAATAATCGCCGAGAGCCAAATGACGGATCTGCTGATTGGAATCGCGGGAAACGGTTTTCCGGGTCCCGCAAGCGCCAGCGGCGTCGTCGCGAACGGGGAAGTTGTCTACAGGACGAAGAACGTCGCGAACGGTAAAAATGGGGTCAGCATATATCGTAATTCGGAAATGCGTCATTCGCGGAGCGAGGATTTGCTCGGGGCTGGAACGAGATCGCCGAGTCCGCTGCTCGCCGCGGCCTCCGAGGACGATCTCATCGCGACCGGCGCCCTTCTCGATTGCGCCAGCCCTTCGCGTCGCAGCACCCTGCCGCTCCCGCCGAGGGGCGCTGGCTCCCCCGTTCCCTTCGCCGATAGGATCGATCCGGAAGATTCGATCCGCGACATCGTTACCGAAAATGACCTCTACAGGTATGAAACATCGTCTTAGAAATTTAATCAGAAACTCTCAGGATATTGTATTCTAAATCGGTACTTGCATTATTTAGTGGTTTTAAAGATAATTTCTTCAAAATTTGCATAAACGTTCCTTAGCATCGTACACAAGCGTGTGTAAAATTTGAACAAGTTTCACCGTGTTAAAATCTAGATATTATATATTGAAAAACACCATTTTTCGGAGCTTGCCATATAAGAGCTCACGTTAAAGTTGCTTTTTTTAACATTTAATATAACCACTGCATTTTAATGCACTTCGTGAGGTTCGTCTGAATTTTTTTTTATACGAGCAGCAACGCAGCCGCTTTTTCCTTTTCGACATGTTTGAATTGATATTTTGCGATTCTTCTAGGTGCATATTTCATATAACCTCGCATAATACGCTCTATTCCGATTAATAGATTATGAGCTTAATGTCTTTTTTTAAATTGGATATTTAATCGCAAAATTTCCTGTAGATAACAAAAATGTTACTTATAAGGGGCGCAATCCAAGAATTCATATTGAAAAAATCAAAAAACTGATCCAAAAGTCAATTTTTAAGCTCGTTCAATATGAAATCTTGGATTTGGCCCTGAATAATTATCATTTTCGTTATCTACGGAAAATTTCCGATCGAATAGGCTCTTGAAATCGAAAAAAAAAAATGTTCAAGAAATTTGGTGAGTCACACTGGGTCTCGTAGACCCATGAAAATTTCAACTAGCGATATCTTTTTTTTCTCTTCGCCGAATCAACTTTATTAGGAGTGATTCTTAAATATTTTTGCAAAACGAAGCGAATGGCGCAAGAATCACGTTATTACATCCATTTTTCAAAAAGTTATGACGCCTTGAAGATTTTTGAAAAAATGGAAAGGGGTATACCTTAAAAAATTCGCAAAATTTTTCGAATTTTTTTTTCTCGAT
>JAPYYW010003210.1:3629-28944 GCA_030522545.1 Cremastinae sp. A BG-2022a
TCTAAAAAAATTCGTGTTTACGCATTTCATATGAAAGAATATCCTCTCCAAATTTGAACGAATTTTTATTATTTCGTTATAACTATCAAAACCCCTTAAAGTAGGAATCACGTAAAATATCGTTGGAGACAGAATTTCTTAAAAATTTGCACAAATCTTCTTTCAGGTCATGTATAAATGTATGCCGAATATAATGAAGCTTCACCATCTAGTAATAGAGATATTAATTGTTGAAAGTTGTCGCATTTTTTGATCTCTCATAAGAGTCCACGTTAATAATGGAAATTTTTAAAAATAAATATATCGATAAGCACATGGTGAAGCCACTTTAAATTTAGCACACATGTTAATATGGTGTCAAAAAAGATCAGTAGAAATTTAGAAAAAATTCTGTCTCAAAAAAATTCAAGTGATGATTCAACATTTAGTTAACACGTACAGCCAAACTTTTGAATAGACTGTCACGCAACTCCTATATTTCCTTAAGCATATATTAAAAAAATTCGTGCTAAATTCGAAATCGTTTTAGTTTATGAATGATCAAATGCCAAAGATACTGATAATTTAAGCATGTTTTATTATTTCTACAATTAAACAAAAAAAATTTTTTGTAAAACAGTTTGGAATTAGAGTCTATACAAAATGAACACTTACGGATACATAAAAAAAAAATTTCACAAGAATCACATATTTTTAAATTTGTATTCAGTGTGAATTTATGAATTCCCTATAAGAAGCAATGTTTAATCTCAGAAATTTGTTCATATGCTTAAGGTATAGTACACCCAAGATAGTCTGTATTATTAACTAAATGTAAAATCATCACTTGAAATTTCTTGAGACAGAATTTATTCAAAAATAGCACAGATCTTTATTATGCATTATGTTAAAAAGGCTCTACCATGTTAGTTATTTAGATATTAATTTTTAAAAATTGCTTCTTTTAACATGGGCTCTTATGAAAGATTCAAGAAAGCAACCGTTTTCAATGTATAATATCTCGATTACGAGATGGTGAAGTTTTTTAAATTTTAACACACCTTTTCATATGACATAATGAAAATCTGTGCTAATTTTTAATAAAATACCAAAAATTTATCAAACTCTCATATCTTTGAAAACATCGCTAATACATCCTTAAATCCATATGCATGAATCGTGTGACCAGTGTCGTCGCGAATCGCCTGAACGCCCCCGTCATCGTTGCGAAACTCTCTCATTTCTCTCGGGCGTTATATCGCGCACCGCTCAACCACGATCTCGTCTCCTCGCGAAACTTTCACTCCGGCGAAAGTGAACGAAGACAACGACTTGTTCTTCTTTTTTTTTTCTCTCGTTTGTCGTCGCCGACGCGTTATTTCCCCGGTGGTGCGCCGTATACGCTACTGTCTCTCGCCTTATCAGCATTATTATCTCAACACCTTATATTCTGACGTTGCGTGTGCTCGATCGTTTGAATAATCGGTTCATCGTTTTTCGAAACAAACACACGAGCCTCGGAATATTTTTTTCTTTATTGTAATTTATCTTCGAGCAAAATCGTGTCGAATTCGTCGTGGGTTTCCCCTAAATTTTTACGCACACGTAATACATTATAAAATTATCAAAATGAACAAGTACGAGCATTTGCCTGATTTTACGAGCATTTTATTATTATTTATTTAAGCAATTCTCGAAACACATCATTCTCATTTTGTATTTCCTTTCTATTGATCGAATTATCTTCTTTTTTTTCTTATTATTTGTACGTGGAATTTTGCCTGCGTTTTCTGCCTCTGCAGTTTTCCGTGAATTTCGATTGTTACGAATTAGCTCCCTCTCTTTGTTTTTCTAGGACGAATAAGAGTTACAGGATGACGTTTTATGAGCGCAATACTGTGCCCGGAAATGGGAGTAGTGGTTCTCAATCTTTATCGATTTCTACCTGAAATCATTATAAAAAAATATGTAACAAAGATATTTGCGCGTAAAAGTCTCCAGAGGGAATAATTGCGTGTAATAGCCTCACAATTTCAAAGAATTTGAATCCAATTTGACCGCAGATGTATAAGTGAGCTGAAAAGATCACTAAAACGTTAATTATGTCGTAAATCTTTTTTTTTGTTACGATAAAAAGATTTTATTCGTATTATTATGTTGTTTGTATCATAAATTTGTAAAATTTATCATCTTGGATTGAATATTATTTACTGAGTGCAGGTAAACGTCTCAACCTCGACCTTTTTGCATTACTTTTAAAGCTCGAGAAATTTTTTTTGTCGTGATGTTCAGGTATTGAAACGAGCTCGTCCTTCATCATTACAGGGACAGGGTTAATTTCGCTGTTCAACTATTTGGACATGTCGAAACGTTTCAATATTTTGCAATATTGTTTAAAATGAAGAATTTTAATTTTTTGATTGCTTAAATACAAGGCAATAATGTGGATGTATAAATTTCAAGCAATTTTTTAAATTTAAATAGTTAATAAATGGCAATAAAAATTTTAAAAACCTGTAAATGTTTAACTATTTGGATATTTATGTATCAATTTTTTTATAATTTCGCGTAGACAATAAAAGTTGTTCGAATTCGAATGTAACAAAAAAAGAAAAATGTTTCGTTTGCGCTGAGAATCTCGAGAGGTGGAATTGTCTCGAATAGATAATTATTCGTCGAGAATACAAGTACTTTTGTTAGAGTTCTAGAAGAATGAAAAATATAATAATTTGAATGCTGCCTGAGAATGCGAGGCTGAGAGAGACGAGACAGTTGAGGATTCGTTTGGCCAGATTAAGGTGTTTTGGTACACATCCCGAAATGTTAAAAATTCGTTCAAATTTGGAGAGGATATTTTTTTCATATCAAATACTCAAATACGATTTTTTTTAGAATTTTCGTCTACGTATTTTTATAATATCGTTTAAATATCGTAAATTTCGTTTTTTAGACCACATAGCTATAAGAATAACGTAACTTTACCACTCGATTACTCGAAAGCAATTTTGACGATGTTTTTCTTCATTTATATATGAATTTTTTTAGTGACAAAAAACGTTCTTTTCAATTTTCATCGTGCTGTCAACACATTTTGATTTCCTATACTTTTAAGGTGATATAAAACACCCAATTTTGAGTAGATTTTCGGACAAATCCCACGCTCGTATGTTTCAAGCAAATTCAGTGAAATTTGAATATGTTATGCAGAGTACACTGAACTACAATGCATGACATTCTTGGAATTTCAAATAAATAAATAAATAAATAAACCAAAGTAAACATTTTTTTTAGTTTTTTGAAATTTCAACAACGTCATGCACTAGTATAGTATGTATTGTATAAAATATTAAAATTTAACAGAATTTGCTCGAAAAATACGAGCGTGTGATTTGTCCGAAAAATCACTCTAAATTGGGTGTTTCACATCACCTTAACATGCAAAACTTGATTTATTTTCGTCAGCTGTAGCGAAATCCCTCAAGCCCGAAAACTCGCTGTTCTCTCGTTCAAATTCGTCGTGTATAATACGGTGGAATTTCGCGGGCAAAGAGGAGTCAACGGCCTTATCTCTGGCTTGCTCGCTGGTAGGGAGCGATCGCTCCTACCAACTATTCTCCCTCCATCTCTCTCTCTCTCCCTACTTCAAGCTCTTTTTCTCTCTATTTTTCTCGCTCTCTCTCTCTCGCTCTCATTCATCGCAAAGTCCGCGATCACGTGAAAAAGGTGTTCAGACACTCTGTAACGCAACAGCGAAAAACGGCAGGACCGGTCGAACGAAGACCGGCGCAGCGAGAAAATAAACGGACGGGCGAGAAGCGCCGAGGAGTTCTAAAAAGACCGAACGGCCAAGATCACGAAAGAATTTCGCCAAGTTTCGTCGAAGCCAAGACTACACAGAAACCCCCTTTATACGTAGTACACAAACCATGTTTTCATTCAATCTTCATTCTTGACAAATGAAAATATATTTAGTTCGCGAGACGTCGAAAAACAAAAATATCAAATTTTTTTTCACATACGCAGAATATAAATTCATTATTTTTATTTACAGTTTAATAGATGGGAATTATAGAATTGGTGTAGTACAATAAAAAAAATAGTTATATATAAAAATACGTACAAATCAAAGAAAAAAAAATGATTTTGGTGAAAGAATTACTGTCGCTTTTGAAAATAAGAGTGAGAGAGTGAATTTTACGACGTGGTAATAATTCCATAGGCAAAACAAATAATTAAAAATACAATATATATAGTATTTAAAAAAGAAAGATTATACGAATTTTTAATAAGAATTACGAAATTAATCAAAGATTTTTTTATGTGTCATATACATGTAATGTATTATATTATATTTCATGATTTAAAAAATGGAGAATGTGATTGAATGTGATCTGATTTTTGAATGTGTTATACACATTTTACTATTTCATTATTTTTAAAAATCAATAGTCTGATTGAGAGACAACGTAAAGGTTTTACTAAAACGAATAATTAAAAGTACAATCTGTATAGAGTAAAAAAAAGGCAGAGAAAAATTATAAGAGTTCTTAATGAAAATTACGTATTTGTTCAAGGAATGATAGTAATAACTGATTTTTTTTGGTATATCGTATACAAACAATATATTTGATTATTTCATGATATAAAAAATCGAGAGTCTGTTCGAGAGAAATAGTAAAGGTTGTGCCAAAACGAATAATTAAAAGTACAATCTCTGTACAGAGTATAAAAAAGGCAGAGAAACATTATGAGAATTCTTAATGAAAATTACGTATTTGTTCAAGAAATGATAGTAATAACTGATTTTTTTTGGTATATCGTATACAAACAATATATTTGATTATTTCATGGTATAAAAAATCGAGAGAAGTTTTAAAGGTTTTGCCAAAACGAATAATTAAAAATACAATTCCATAAAGAGTATAAATAAAAAATACAGAGAAACGTTATGAGAATTCTTAATAAAAATGACGTATCTATTCAAAGAATAATAATAATAAAACTAATTTTTTTTTGGTATGTCGTATCGAAACAATATCTTTCATTATTTCATGATTTAAAAAATCGAGAGTCTGGCGGAGAAAAGAGGTAGTGAAGGTTTTGGTGAAATGGGTCGTGTATTGGTGTCTCGGAGTGATAGCGGCAGTGTGTTGGTTTACGAGGAGGAAAGAAGGAGGGAATAGAGGATAGAAAGAGGGAAAAAAGTATATAGTAAGGCGAAAGAGACGAGGGGAAGGCCGCGCTGGCGCGAGAGAGAGTCGCGGCATTCTCGGCTGAATCCCCTCCCAGGCCGCTCGAAGTAGATAATACGACTGTGCGACAGACGTGACCAGTATAACTCGTAACCACAAGTGTTGAAGGAAAGCTCACGAGCGCGCGTGTGTCAACGATATCAACGCGTTCCAACGCAACACCGATTCCGATTTCCCGTTCCGAACCATCCGACGTTTCCCTTCCTCTCTCTCCCACCCCCTCCCCCCTCCGGATATATGTTATAAACATTCCAACGAGAGAATATCCGCGTCTACGCGCCTCCACGAGGCCGGCAAACCCGAGTCGTGTTTCTTCTTCATTTTCATCCGCGAACGGTACGAATCGTAGGCCATTATCTCAGGTGAAACACCGAAAACTTTAATCACCGAGTTCGCGGCTCTGTGAAACGAAATTCATCGTCCAAGTTCAATCGTCCGGACGCGTCGAGCTCGCTCGGTACGAAAAATATACTGACGGCTCGATCTCCGAAGTGTGTCCCTTTGGAAAAAAAAATAACTCTGACGAAAGTGTTCACGTGATTTTTTTTTCTTTGTTAGAAAAAAAAACAAATTTTTAATTTAATTAAAAAATATATAAATATACACTTTTATCGACTGTACGAATATTCGTTGGTGTTCGCCAGTGAAATTTTATAGCGTTTGTGTGCGTGAGCAAAGAACCGTACGCATTGGTGGATCAGTGAAGACGAGTGATTTTATAAATCGAAGAATACGAGCAGTGTTTTATAAAATTGTCGCTCGGACATTCGCAGACTCGTGCGAATCGCGCTTCGGTGTGTCTCGGCTTCGAATCTTTTTCTCTCTCGCGCCCCGAGTTTTTATTCTCGAATTTTCCGTCGAATCGCCACATGCGACGGGACGCTCGAAAATAGAATTTCATCACGTTCCTCACGTGAGCCGCGTTCGCGTCATTCGGGAATGTTGAAAGTTCATTTGGCGTAAAAAAGAAAAAAAATAAAATAAAAGGAGGTGAAAAAAATTGGGGACCCTGGCAATTTTTGGATATCGGTGCTGGACTATATTGTGTCTTTATTGAATATCGAGGAACAGTTTTCGTGCTCGATTTAACTGCGCAAGAAACGAACTGAGTTCTGGGTTACAGAGTCGTGCGGTTTAGACACGTGTTCCATTCGACTCGCCGGTGCTTCGGACGTCCTTGCCTCCTTCTTCTCGTCACCGGAAAAACATCCGTTCTATGCGGCAGAATGATGGAGACACAGAATTATTGGGACGAGAGGTCGAGTCATTCCATGCAGGTCAAATACGAAAGGTTTGCATTTTACTCTTATTCTCGATAATTTAAACGTCCCAATAGTTGGACAGTTAAAGGTTTTCACACTTTACATTTTTTTTTAAATATTCAAACAAAAAAATTTGTTTCAAATTCACATTTAAACTATTGTCTGATATTTTAATGATCCAAAATTCAATTTATGTATATTAATTTTAGACAATATTTTTAATTAATAAATACATAAAAGTTTAAATATGTAAAATGTCCCAATAGCTGGACAAAAAATCGACCCTGTCTCTAACGTTGAGCGAGTTTGTTTCAATAAATTAACGTTATGAAAAATAAACTAAATTGTATATGAAAAATTATCTATACCATTTTATTGAGAAAAAAATAATTCTAATATTAAAAATAATATAGCAAAAGTTGTCCATCTATTGGGATGACGTTTACCTTATATATATCTTCAAACTTTTATTATTTTTCCGAACAATCTCGAGATAACGTTTTCCGAAATGCGTCGAGAGACAACTATAATTTCGTTTTGTATTTCTTACATGCACAGAAAGAACTTTGTTCTGTATTTTTTTGTACTGTGGCAACAGTTTTGAAAAATTTAAGGATTTATATTTGTCCGAATATTCTAAAAAAAATACTCTCTAGAGTTTTTCATATTTATTTTTAATACACGTTAGGAAATCTATTATGGTTAACAGTAAAAATTAACAAGATTTTCGTATTTTTATCAGTCGACCATATCAATGAGCACTATTTTTGGCAACATGATCCCACGGAAAAATATAGTAATTTTTATAATAAAATTATCTCCATGTAATCATAATTACAAAATAATCAAAATTGCTATGACTTGTATTTTAAAAATCCGAAGAATTTTTAAACCTTTACCTCAGTATTATTCAATATCGTAATTTATCGTATAAAATTATCTGCATGTATATTTTTTATTTATTCAAAATGAAGATCAAAAAGAGCAATGAGACTTGTCGCTCGGGCACGTTTTTGAGACGGAGACGAAAACAGAATGACAGCGTACAGAGTTCAGCAGTCGTGAGAAAAAAAAATAAGAATCTTCGAGAAGGAATGTTTACACTGAAAGAAATCACGTTGGTAGTAAATTTTATCATAAAATGACAATTACATTAATTATTTTAAAACTATATATATTTTTATAGCAAAATAAAATATGTTTAGGGTAGAGTTTAAATAAAATATATTTAGTCGTTTAACAACGAATATATAGTTGTAACTTTTTTACATAGTAAAATCTACTATACTTTTTTCTCAGGGTACGTGTCGCACGAAGTATTTTTTTTTCAATTGGAAATTACCTCAACAGCGTACTTGAATTTTTTTTGGAGAATTTTCAAAACAAACTGTGAGTTTTTAAAAATGAAAATTGTGAATCTTGGTCGTATTTTTTAATCAAGTAAAAATAATTTGTTTCGAAGATAAATGAAAAGTCACTTTATAATAATGATAATAAATAATTTGATAAATTTTGTGAATTTATCGAAATGAAAAGAAAAAATATGATCGTCGATGGTGCGATAGGTGCAGTCGCGAATCGGAGCGAGTTTCGTTGCAACCTCCAAGCCGAGGACGATTATTTTTGTATGCTGTGAAATTCTTTTTCAAGGAAATCCAGTCGCAGTGTGCCGGATGTATCCGATAACTTTCCAATCAGCACAACGTGTCTTCTATAATGTTCTATCATTTTTTTTTCGTTCTCGCACGACGTGTACACACGTTTTTCATTCATTTCTTCATTTTTCTCGTCCTATTCGAGAACGTGAAAACGAAAACGTTCGGACACAAATCCACCAGCAAAGTCCGAGCCCAAGGTTGACAAACACTTGAGAAATCTCGTTTCGTCGACAATGTGAACGATTCAATTGTCGCTGATGAGCTAATAGGTAAATCGATTGGAATAACATCGATCTGGCAACGAAAGGTCGTTCGAACGATAACACTTAGGCTTATCAACGATTCTCAGAAGAAAATTTTTTAAGTATTTGTTCACGTCATGTATCATCAAATGTCGTCTGTTACCTCCAAATTTTTCAAAGAACATCAAAAGCGTGAGTGCATTACAATATTTTGATGTGACATTTATAATTTTTTATAAATCCGCTCTCGTATATATGCTAGATCAAATATTTTTTAATATGTGTCATATACAAAAAATATATTTGACTATTTCATGATAAAAAATCGATATTTTTATTAAATCTCGAATTTGCGAGATATGGAGATGTTTCATCCGTGCGTTATTGTTGACTTAGATTTATTTGCATAAAATTTCGTAATTCGAGAGGCTCTGAGAATATAAAAGAATTTTAACTAAGTTAGAGTTTTTATTTGTGTAACATAATAGGAAAAGTTTTGTTTACAAGTATCAACCTTTGAATATACTATTGCTAGAAAATTCACTTGTTTGTAATAGCAAAATGTCAGGGGTTTGAACACACATGCTTGAATTTTCATAATAATAACTTTTGGATTATATTATAATTTTGTAATAATTTATGTCCGCCATTATAAATTTGTTCTTCGCTTATTCTGGATAAATTGATGCACCAAGAGAAATCTCGATAGTTGATTTCACCAAAAAGTGTCAAGTATGGTAATTAATTTAGAGCTACAAATGTTTTTATAGTAAAATGAAACTTCTAAAAAAACTTTTTCCAAAAGTTGAAAAAAGACGCCAAGTAATGAAAGTGTCTTTCAGATCAAAAAAATATTTTTCAAAAAAAATGAAATCCAACTTTCAGAAACTGCCAAGCCTGTTATTATTTTTACGTAATTTTACAAAAGTATAGTATTTTTTGATTTTTCCGATGAATATTATTCAAAATAAAAATAAAATCATACATTATCATACATCCCCAATTTAATAACATCGCTTTGTCCCAATTTGCATTGATATACAAAAATCATTGCCACGGAAACAATTATTATTCGATCGGAATGAATCTAGATTCATTCGAAAGCTAATTAAATTTATTCAAATGTCCTTTTTTTGAAATTAAAAAATCGGACAATTTGGCCGAAAAATATCTTAAAAACCATCAGGTATCCCGATATTAATGCCCCTTACTGTATATAGAAAAAAAAAATTGCTTCGTAGAAAAATATTCTCATCGCGCGTATAAATAAAGAATAAGTACGAAACGTATTTTCGAGACTACGGAGGCATGAAAGCGATTGTGACGGAGTCGAGAGTACGAGGTTTTACGTTAATCGATCGGAGTAGTGACGCGAGTAATAAACCCGACGGCGCGACTCCCGACAGATAGGAGACACGGTCAGGGACAAAAAGAGGAGCGAAGATGCCCGGCGATTTTGTCGATAGTCGAGCGTGTTTCTTCCTCCGTGACTTTTTCCTCCCACCCCTCGATGTACGTATACATTACACGCGTACATTCAAACGCGCACTTTTACACACACACACACTTGAACAAATACGAATAAACAAAGGCTTATATATAGCCATTGCGAACGCAGACATCGGGAGACGAAGTCGAGAAGCGCGGCCATTGACACCGCGACGGTATTATGGATCGATCGAGCTCACGATTTATTCGCACTCTCCCGTACATATACAGGGTTCTCTCGCCGCTTGCTTTCTCTCTCTCTCTCTCTTTCTCTCTGTTATTTCCCGCCCGATGACTCTATATATTTTTCTCCGTTCTCGACTCTTTTTCTCCCCTCAATTTCAAACGGTCTCGACACGAACGCCCAAATCTCACCGCCGACGACGATATATTTCGAAATTCGTGCCGCGATTTTGCAACTTTTTCGACAGCACAGTTTGTTTTTCATTTTTTTTTCTTAATTTAACGAGTGCCTGATAATAAGAAGATCTTTTATTATGTATATATCTTGTATACTGAGTGTATTCGTGCACGATAACTGTGCTGGGATGTGTTTTGTTTTGCGAATAAGGTAATTTTGAAAAATGGAATTCGCAAGGCGGCGCGGTGTTCAACGATTAAGGTATAGTTCTAGCAGTGCTAGAATGATTAACAAAAAGTCGAAAAAAAAAACAAAATTGATAGGCGAAATAAACATTTCTCCTGTATAACGTATAAGCCTAATTTTCAAAAATTATTTTTTTTAGTATAACGTGGTTGATCTACTTGAAATTTGAATTTGTGATTCATTTTTTTAAAAATGTCAGTCGATGGTAAAATTTTTCAAATAAGTACTACTGAAATTTCTCAACACGTGATGCACTTATGGAACAGTAGAAAAAATTATGATTTTCACCAATAAATATCTTGTAAATGTTTGAATCAATCGAGTTGAAAATTTGTAGAAATATATATATGGTTATACAAATTGAATGTATATTTGAGCTCGTTTACCCTACTTTTATCGTAGTAATAATCCCTTAAAGAGGTTGTAACGGAATGTCAAGGTCTGGAAAATTCCCTGAATATATAACGATTCGATAGAAAATAAAATCAGCTTTCCAATAAGCATAAAATTTATATAAGGTACCGAAATTTCTGTGAAAAAAAAATACATTTGAAGATGACAAATTTACTCGGTAATTTTGCTTCACGTGTGTGGGGTATGGGTATTTATTTGAGCAATCAACACATGCAGACACTAGAGAATTACATGAATTTTTGATATGATGTTCCTAGGGAGGTATCATTAATGATATCAACAAAAAAATGGGGTCATCAAACAAATAAGAAAAAATTTATCTCACTATAATCGACAGTTCACTGTGTCAAGCCTCTTTCGTATTCGTTCAAAACAGTGTCTAATTTTTCAAAGTATAAATTAATTTAAAAAATTATTCGACTGAAACGCATTAATACAAGTGAATCTCGTATGAAAAAGTCAATAAAATGAAGCTTTCTTCAAATTGAAGTTTTTTTTATAATTTTGATGTTCAAATAATTGTTGTATTATTGACTACTCTGAAGTTACAACCTCCTTAATATATACGGTGAAAAAATTCGGCAATTGTGAAACGCTGGATTCGCTTCGTCGTTTGGTAATCAGAATAATGCACATTTACTATGAGTTCGTACGCGTTGTATCGACGTTTGTTGAAAGTCATCGATATTGGTCGCAGTGTTTGTGAAAAATCACCAAATTTATTCTTCGATGATACGCCGCTATTTTTACGGATAGCGTGTGTATATCGCGCGATAAATAAAAAAAAAACGTTGGCATCGGAAAAATTCGGGAATTTGAAATAAAAAAAAAACAACAACAACGAAAAAACGTGACGAGAACTCGTTTGACTCGGATTCGGAGAATTGATCTATGCAAATTGGGAGACCAGCACACGTCACAGTTCTCGATCGGTGTTGCCAGAAACGAAAAACGACGATGACACTAAAGATGAAAAATAAAAAGAAAGGAAAAGAAAGAGCGAGAGACGGAGAATGAAAAAAAAAAAACAAGACTGGAGTATAGATATTCGGTGCAGAAAGTACTGACGTAAGTGGAAGATCGCACGTGCGTCATGGAAAGGAACGACGCGACCAAAATGCCGAGTTACTGGAAAGAACAGGCGTATGTGTACACGTAAAAATTTGTACAAACGCGAACGTGTGCAACTCTCGTGATACAGATATTCTTGATAACGCCAATGAACGTTGAATTTAAAATGAGGACACACGAAAAGTAACTGCGACTTTATTCTTTCTTTGTACATTCCTGAACCGCACGAGGATTTCTAAAAAAATTATAAAAGTTATCTACGTTATTTTATCAAAATTTTAATAAGATTTTTTTGTCATTGTGCTTTGAAAATTTTCACGTATTGTTCATTTGATAATTACAATATTTATTATATAAAATAAATGTAAAATAATGAAAATACGATATCTTTGAAGTTCGTAATATTCTAAAATTTTGAAATTAATACGTAAGTGTACTGACAAAAGTTCTGTAAAATTATAAAATTCTAATAAATAACAATATTTATGTTAAAGAATAAATGTAAAATGAAAATAAGATACTTTTTGAAGAGCACGTAAAATTTGGAATTTAATACGTAAATATATTGACAAAATTCCTATAAAGTTGTAAAAATTCTAAATAATTACAATATTTATGATAAAAAATAAATATGAAATAATGAGAATTATATATTTTTGTAGTTCGTAAATTTCTAAATCTCTGAAATTTATACGTTACGTATATTTACAAAATTTCTGTAAAATTGTAAAAATTCTAAATAATTACAATAATATTTATGATAAAAAATAAATGTAAAATAATAAAATGTAGATATTATCGAAGTTCGTAAAATTCGAAAATTCTAAAATTAATACGTAAGTACACTGACAAAAGTTCTGCAAAATAATAAAAATTCTAGATGTCAAACAAGCTTAAATACTTTTAAGCTGTCGATATTACACAATGTAGTGACGTTTCCATACCAAGTTTTGCACCATTTTCTTCGAGATAAGTGATTTTATGTCCACCATTTCAAATATTTGTATAAGTGTGTAACTTGATTATCCTCAAAGCTGCGTCACAGGAAAGTTGCCGATGAACGAATAATATTCAGGGACACGTGAGCAATTATCATAACTTTGTTTCCAGGAATAGAGAAAATGCAAATTTAAATTATTGCTTCACCATCGTTGTGCCTACCCCATTTAGAATTTATGCACATTCACCGCGTCCTTGAGCGATTATAAATTCGAGCAAACGCGGAGTTAACGAGTGGGAAATGAAAAGCAAATTGCATGGATCTTAATTAAAGCCGAACAAAACAAGCAAATACACTCGATGCGATATTTTATTATTAATTATTAAAAAACGACAAGCTTCTCGAACGTCTTTTTGATTATTCTCATTGGAAACGGGTCAAATATTTTCCACGAGAATTCTTTTTCCTCCTGGAGAATCTTGGGGGTCTCCGCGGTATCCGTTTTTAAAATTTGACGTGGAAAAGTGCTCTTTAAACGATCGGTATAGATCGGCGCTGATAACCAAAAACTTTCCGTCTTTATCAGGCCACCACACCTAATGAAAATAAACACGATAAGATACAGTCAATCCTTCCTTCTCACATTTTTCTTCTTCAATTGTATCTTTTTTCTTTCTTTTTTATTTTGCACGAGAATAAACGATATCACGGCATTTCGACGATAAACGATACGTCGTCGACAAATCATCGTCGGCGGAATCGTCAACCGAATCATTCTCAGAATTCTTCTAAAATAACAGAGGTTTTTAGATCTCGTGAGTTTAATGAATATATAGCTCTTTATATATATATGTAGCTCTTTTATTTTATCGGGATAATGATAATCGCGTCAAACGTAATGCACGCGGTAATAAGCATCGCTTCGATCAATATCGAATTTTATCTCCTAGGTTATACGCCCGTGGAAAATTTCACGATGCAATAACATCGAGCAGTTTAATTTTTTTTTAATTTAAAAAGTTAAAAACTTAAAAAAGAAAAAATTTCTAGCGATTTTTTTTGATAATTATATGTAGATCTGTACAGTCGACAGATTTTATTTTTTACAATAATATATTATCCAAGAATATGTAAGTCTTCATCGTAGTAAATATTTCAATAATAAAATTTAATTCGATGAAACGATTTATTTCTTTTTCCTCATAGAATTAGGTTCATGGAAAATTTCACGATGTTACTACATCGTGAAAATAACATTGTGCAGTTTTATTTTTTTTTAATTTAAATATTTAAAAACTTTTTAGGAAAAAAAAGACATTTTTAGCGATTTAAAATAATTATGTACGTTTACAAAGCAAACACATTTTGCTTTGCTCACAATTTACGAACAATTTTTTTTTTTACACGGGGCCTTCAAAGTCAATATTTCAATCGAAAAATATTTATTTCTTCTTCCTTTATAAAGTACATAACCTGAATTTGTGGCAGATTTTTTTTTATAATCCACATTAAGAATTTTAACAAATCCATATTGTTTTTAACGTTTTGCAGATTCATCCTCACATTCATTTTATTTTAATTTATTCTTCCAATTATGTACAATGAATAGTAAAAAAAATACAAAAAATACAAAAACAACCTAAAAAATAAGAAAAAAAATTTCATTTAGATATTTCGTTGTAGAATTAGTTTTTTTTTGTAAAGAATTGAGCATGTGTGGACGAAGGAAGAAAAATGTTTTTGATGAACGTCATCGTTGGCGAGCTCTCAACATTTAGAGTGATACACGAATGCGATATCTCGCGATTAGACTTATCATTGGAACTCTTGGGTTGTCCTCGCTACGCTTTTGAATGACTTGCCGGTCTCGCGGGCGTCGAGAAAGAGAGAGAGAGAGAGAAAAATGCGTTGGAGGGGAAAGATCGAAGATTCTTATAATTGGGGACTACTCGTCCCTCCGTTTGTATCTCGTTTATAATCAGCTCACACGCGCGCACCGTGGAAAATTTGCGAGATAACGAAAGCAGCGAGTGGTTCCCGCGATAAGAACTCTCCCGAGGCTCACGCTGCTGGTGGCGTAAAATTTTTAACTCTGGAAATGTACCCGACCGACTGTTCTACAATCTCATTTCGTCACGTGATTCATTCAAATATTGTTATTAATTCTCCGTGTGTACACTGGGTCTTTGAAGGAACAGTCAAAAATTATTTCATTTTCGAGCTCATTTCAAAATTATTCTTTACTTTTTCATTCCACTGCAATGTCTTAAACCTTTTTGGCCTTATTCTTTAGAAATGTATTTTTCTTTGTTATTTTTGATTTTTTTTCTTCGCTGTATACCATTTTTCATTCAAACTCCTTTATATAAACAAAATTTTAGTATCTTAAAGGTTTAAAGTTTTATTCATTATACAGAATGGATAATGATGGGTGAGTCAAAGATTATAAGATTGTACGATGTCAAAGGACGTCGTTTTGGTGATTACTCAGTTTGCATACTACTCATTGTCAGAATAGCGAAAAATACATGAGTCACATCAAATTTGAGCTTATTTTTATCCTACTTCCTTGTTTATTCGTGCAAATTTATTTATTATGCTCGTTGAAAATATCTACAATATACCATTTTAATTCTTAAAGTGTATAAAAATAGGATTCATGAGTTAGAATTTCGAAACATAATTTGTTTCTAATTTTCATATCATTTGTTTTTATTTAAGATTATTTTTGTATTATCAAGGTATATTCAATTACCATCTTAAGGGTGAAGTATAATGATATGAGAAAATTTAAACTTCTTCGAGATCAATGATAATTTATTTTCAAATATGACAATGAGGTATTAAACGGCTTTAAATATATCGCATTTTCAATCGCGTTAGACAATTTTATCACTTTGCTCTTTTTGGAAAATTCAAATATTTGTATTGAATGTAAACAAAAAAAAGCCCAGATCTAATTTTCTTAACCAGTTATACAAATTTCAAAATGGTTAATTAAATCCTTCCATTTTTAATTAAAAAAATGGTAATTATGAATAGTAATTAAAAAGTATGAAAGCATAGCATTAGCCGGAAAAAAATTATGTACATTTAAGACAATAGTATAAAGACCAATTTTCCATTTAAAAACTCACTTTTGTCAGGGACTACGTCTTTAATTTGTCCTTATTAATATAATATTTTCTAAAAATATATTTTTCGAACTTTTTAATATGTAGAGAATGATAAAACTATGTGAACTTTGAAATTTATAATTATTTTGAGTGCACTGTATACATTTATAATAAAACAATAATTGGTTCGAGAGTATCGAGACTGTAAATATTTCCGACAAGTTTCCTCAATTGTTGCATAAAATTGCCTCTTTTTAGCCCCAGGTATGAAAGAACTAAGGCCAAACACACACTATGTGCAAGTGACACACGTGCTCTGCGAACGATCGACGAAACTGTGGTGAACTCGAAACCGGGTCGGCGAAAGCCAATTTTAGACAGGCCGAGATATTATTTTGAGAAATATGATTTATTCTTAGGACACGTGAATCGTTTCGCGATATCGTTACGATTATTCATCCGAGTAAGCGCATGCATGAACTTTTTTAAAAGAATTGTATCAGAATCCTATACTTTTTATATAAATACATAACACCAATTAGGAGAAATATTCATTATTTTCTTTTTTACATTAATTTTTAAATTAATTTTAGTTCCTATTAGTTAATATTATAAGAGCGAAAATAATTTTTATATAAATACATAACACTAATTAAGAGAAATATTCATTATTTTATTTTTTAAATTAATTTAAGAGCTTATTAGTCAATATTAGTAGAATCAGAAATAAATTGAAAAAATGAAAACTTTAAAGTAACTGAATTAATTAGAACATTGGTTTAAGATGTAAAAACTTTGTTTTCTCCATTATCGAATGTTTAATTAAAAAATAATGCGCCAAAATTTGATCTGTCTATGTGGTTTGATGTAGTAATTCCATTTAGTTTAGGGATGAGCTTTGAAAATACTGATTGCAACATGGGGCACAATGATCGGTTGAATAATAATAATCAGTTTGTGGATCATTCAGTGTTTCAATGGTTAGCTTGGACGATCGATCGTATCAATTCGCAGCTGGCAAATTCCATGATGACTGGGTCACCTACATCGACGTTTGCCAAGTTAAAAAAAAACTATATTGTTTCTCCACGAATCGTTATCACTCTTATCGTAAATTATCCAAATATCGATGACGACAATTTTTTTTTCGTCTCGTTTTTTCAACTGTGATCAATCATTAAATCTAAATAAGTACATGCATCATTGCAACATTGAACATTTTTTTCATGAAAACACAAGTATTACAAATAATAGTTATAAATAAATTATTTGATAATTGATAAAGTATTTTGAATATAAATACATTTTCTTGGAATATATAGCATACACATTTTTGGGCCAATTACATATACATATTTTACAAACCTTTCTTAAAACTATATAGGCATAAAAAATCTTTTGTTTTCTAAATATCTTAATCGTAGATTCTCAGAATTTATCAAAATTAATGGGAGTACGAAATAACGAAATAAATGGGACTTTCAATCGTCCAATTGTTAATATAAATACTGTCGGCATTCGGAAGATATATAATATATGAAAACAAAATTCCATTTTACATTTTCATGTATTATATTTTTTTTCTGGCAAAATAAAAATGATTGTACTTGAAAGAAGGGATGGCTTATTTCAGATGCTATATTAAAAAAGAAACGAAGACATATTTCTTGGATATTTCAATATGAATTCTTGGGTTGTACTCCAAATAATTAGCATTTTCTCCATGATATGAAGAAAAACAGAGATAAAAATGTTAGATTTGACTGTAGATAAAGAACTACATTCAGAATTGAATCTTGTATTTTTTTTAAATATACAAGATTCTTGAATGAATGACAAAGAAACGGGGATAAAGTTGTTAATGATAACCAGACAATAATAATGTATACTTGTACACAATATGGTATCATTGGCGCCAACGTGTGGGCGATATAGTGATCCAAGCACTTGTGCACGTGTGTATTCGGTACGGGCAGCTCGATCAATACCTATATATATCTCTTGGAAATGTGACTTGACGGTGATGCCCGAGTTATTCTTCACGAAGTCACGTATCAGGCGAATGAGTCGATATTATCGAACAGCCAAAAGTCAATATCTTTTAATATTGACTTTAATATTGTCTTCACTTACGAACGATCCTGTTTATCAATTGGCAACAATTAGCTAGCCCAAAAAGATTCTATTTTCAGGTAATAAAAACATTTCAATCCATTCGACAAAGTTATTTTGAAAAATTGAATATAAAAGAATCATAATTGAAGCTAAATAATTTGCCGATTTTTGTACTTAAACAGCTTTTGAGAAGTAAATGTTATATAGTATAGATTTATTACAAGTATTAAATTAGTATACTGTTTAAGGTAGGAGTCGCGTAAACTTTGTTTTTTTTTGAGATTCCAAGATTTCAAAAATACTAATTTTAAAAATAAAATAAAAAAACCAAATGTAATTTTTTTTGTTTTTTAAAATTCCAATAATTTCATGCCCTAGTATAGCATACACTGCATAACATATTCAAATTTAAATTCATTTTCCTGTAAAATACGAGCCTGTGATTTTTCCAAAAATTCACTCAAAATTGGGGGTTCCACATCACTGGAAAAGCTATATCTTCACAAAGCATATGGAAAAAAATCATAATTAAAAAATCAATCTTTATAGAAAATATGATCAGTTTGAATATATTTTCATACATTTTTTAAACGCTCACATAATAATGTAATTTTTGATGAAAAAATAAGGTTACTCGAGGAATGATTGCTGTGCATACTAAAAGTATTGGAAGGATATTGATTTGAAGAAATATTATGTTGCATGTTATATCTAGAATTAAGTGAGAGTAAAACGAAGCGAAACGAGAAAGAGGACTCGATAATACAAAGGCGTATGGATATCGGGGCCTCAAGTGGGGCATTATAAAGAGTGACTAGAAGCACGTTATATTGCACGAACGTTACACACGAGTCGGTAGGGTCATATATCGTCGATGGTCACGTTGCTTGCCACGCGCTCTCTTACTGCCTGCATTGCTCACACCTAGACGCTACTTACCATCTATACTCATTTTTTTACCCACATATTTTTTTCCAACAACCAGATCGAGTATAAGCTTTCGTTTTCTATAAACGTTTTAGTACAAGTTTTTCATTATTTCTAATCCAATTTAATTACTAGACTATTTTAATACTGAATAAATTTATTTAATGAATTTTTAAATGAATTAATCCGAAAAAATTCAAATAATACTTCTTTCTTTAACATGAAAAAAAGTAAACATTCGTTTTTTTCTACGTTCGTTTAGGTATATGGTTTTTTTACACTTATTACACTGATTAATAAATTTTGAAAGAATTCTGTTGTGAAAAAATGCAATATTCTGTATAAATAATTATTTTTTCAATATTAATGAATTTTTTTTACAAATTAATTCAAAAAATGTAAATAATACTTCTTTCTTTAACATGAAAAAAATGTCAAGATTGGTTTTTTCTACGTTCGTTTATAGCTATGGTTCTCTACACTGTTTACACTGATTTATGAATTTTGAAAGAATTCTATGATGAATGAATACACGGTATTCTCTTTAAATTAATTATTTTTTAAAGTAAATTTAATATTTTATTTAGAAAATGGACTGTCGAGACGTTGGTAATTTTATAATAACCAGTGTGCAAATTATTATTCATTTAAAAAAATGTATTTTTTTTTATTTGACTAAAAGAAATTTTGTATGAATTATTATCATTCAATTAGACAGACGTTCGCTTGCAGAAACTTTTAGATCGAGTTTGTAGTTGACCTGGGATCACTTTGTAATTCATATTAACACGCCCATGAGCTCGTGTCAATGCTTAACTAATCAAATTAAAAGTTTAGTAAACTCGAGCCCCTGTTGATACAAATTTTAACTCGAGGCTTTTTTTCAAAAAAAGTTATTTTTAATTTTTCCACTCTTGTTTGATTCATCATGTTTTGCTCTCATGAACTTTTCTGGCGTTCCTTTTTCATATATTCCCCAACGAGCTTCAGCATGGTTGAAAATATTTCTGAAACGATAGAATTTGGCTCAGAATTGGTTTTATATTCCTCCAGTATGTAAAAAACATGTTTATGTCAAGTTCAAAAGTTACTCACGCGATTGTTATATTAATTTTTTAATATAAATCCTATGGTTTCTCAAAAGAAAACTATCTGTAACAAAAATAGCTTGTGAAGCTTGTTGAAATTTATTCCATACTGCGTACGATGTTTAAGAACGCTTATAGATATTTTTATAAAATTATCTTTAAATTCTGTTTTATGCAAATACCACCTTAGACTGCCAAAACAACGCTGATTATATTTATTCAAAAGATTTCTTTTTCAACTAATCTACAAAAAATTACAACTTTCTGGCAAAATTACAAAATATTAACCAAAATTTCGTCTAAATTTCGTTTAAATATTTAAATGTTTTTGAAGTATCAAAATGTTTCCAGTCTATTCGTGCAATTTTACGTAAATATCCTTCCATATATATTATATTATTCCCATATAAAAATATATAAATTTTTTCCATAAAATTCCATAAAATGTTTTCCATATAAATATCTCCACATTATAAAATTCTTAAATGATAATTGTAATGACCTTTTCACCGTTATTTCAAAAATTCGATAAAAAAAAGAAATAGCGGAAGGTAATTGAAAACCACCCGGGAGCAGGAAAATCCTGTTCCTGTCCTTTACAACCAGCGCGTAAAATAAATTGATCATTAAAATAAATTAATCATACTTTTGCGTAAACGACAAATTCGACATTGGCGAAGGCTGAACATTGTTCACCTTCGAAACTGTTATTTCCGCAAACGGGAAGTTTACAACTTTTTCATCGTTTATTTTTATCGTTTTGCCAACAGCAGGAGACTTTGTGAGTACAAAGTTTATGCACAGCTAAGCTCGTTAACGCATCCTTGCTCGCGCACATGCATTATTATTTTAAAAAATTTTGTTTGTCCAAAACCTCGATATCAAAAATCTTGTCGATACGGATCTTCTGAAAAATTTGCACAGGTGTTCTTTAGTGTTATATGAAAATGTGTGTCAAGTTTTTCGAAGCTTTACCATCTAGAAATCGAGATATTATACAAAAAAAATCTGCTTTTTCATATCTTCCATAAGAACCCATATGTTAAAACTAACAATTTTTGAAAATTAATGTCTAAATAACTACATGGTAAAGCATCTTATATTTTTAAATTTGTATTCAGTACAAATTGAAAAATTTTCCATATATTTGAACCAATGTTAAATCTCAGCTACTTTGGAGTTTGATAACTCTTAAATTATTCAGTAAAACGATTTCAAATTTGACACGAAATTTTTCCATACACTTGGGAACGAAATGCCAAACATTTATCAAATTCTCATACTTAAAAAAATATTATTAAGAAGGCGTAAATAAATGATACTTTTAAGACTGAATAAAACTTTTATACTAAATATACTACTTTTAAAATATAAAAGGTTAATATAATAAAAATAGTTAAAAAGTAATTTTTATTTTCAGATTATAATTTGATGTATATTTGTATATTTATATAATTTGTTATTTGTCCTTATTTCACTCATAAGGATCATACATTCGATATTGTAATTATATAATTCTTTCAAAAGTTCGATGACCATATATATTTTTATGGTAAATAAAATTAAACCCTTATCGCTACTAAACACGTGAGATATTTTAGATTGTTTGAAAGGTCACTCTAAATATATTTCTTTTTTCGATGAAAGGGCGCGTGCTAACGATTTCTCATGAGAGCCTGGCTTTTATGTTGAGCATACTTTGACAGAAAATAGTTATCGCATATTTTATCGGTAATGATACTTAAATAAATTTAGCTATCGAAAAACTAGATTAATACTCTATATTGTAAAAAAAATTCGAAAATTATTTACTTTAGGGTGTCACACCTCCGATGTAGTTGTCCTTGAAGTACGGTATTTCTAGGGTCATCCCAAGCAAAAATATGTATATATATTGAGTTTGAATTTGAGTTCAAATAATAAATATTAAATTAAATATTTAAAAAATCCAAATTTTCAAACGTAATAAAAAACTACTTGAAGGAAGCGTTTCTGCGCCTTAAATATATATACATATTTTCGCTCGCGATGACCCCAGGAATAACAAATACTTCAAGAACAATTAAATCGGAGGTGTGACCCCTAAATAAGTAAATAATTACCAAAATTGAAGATAAACCCTTTTTTTAAATAAAAAAAAGTATCGCGATCAAATAGACGCGTGAAAATGGCAAAGCGTATAAAAAATGATATATTCTTTGTTCTTTATTCTTGCGCAAACTCGCCGAAAACGACTAATGCATTTTCTCATTATTTCTGGCACGTTGCCTCGAGGCATTGTCAGCTCGAGGCACGTTAAGCGCGACGTGGGTGAGAATATGCCCGTCTCGCATTATTGTGAAAAGTCAAAACACGAGTATGCTCCTCGTTACAGGAACGTGCGCGTATGGCGGTGACGTATATACGCGCATGGAAACGCGTACACGCTGCTTGCAGTGAAAGTCGAAAGTCTCGTAAGCTCGCGACAAAATAACGCGCGAATGCGCAGCACACGCGGATTCTCTCATTCGCTCATTTATTTTTTCTTCTCATCGTGCGAGGACTGCGCCGTTTAAATTCACGAATGCCATGCACGAGGAATGCAAAAAAGACGCTCAATTGTCCGGACGACGCATTTATCGGCTCAGGGACGATAATTTTTTTTCGAATAAAAAGTAGATACGGCGATTTCGTAGTCGCGAGAGTTTGTGATTAGTCGTGGATCCGCAAGTGCACTGAGAGAAATTACGATTGTGAATTTTATCATAAAGTGACTATATGTTTATTGTAAAAAAAGTATATTATTTAGGATAGAATCTAAATAGAACATAATTAGTTCCATAATAATTAATATTGTTGTCACTTTTGTATAGTAAAATTTATCATTATTTTCTCTCAAGGTGAATATATGCGTGAGAGATTTATTTGGCAACGATTGGATATTTCTCCAATCACTGGTATCGCTATTCAAATTTTGAGAAAATATCTGAAGGTGATAACTTTGTAAATTTTTTACAAAAAAATAAAATATTAAAAGCAAATAAAATGTCGAAAGCATTAATTTCAAGTTTCTTATTCAATGACGTCACAGTCAAGTTGGAAATAATAAATGCGTACACTGTAAAAAATCTGTTATTAAAATTGTGTTAATTTGACACCATTCTTGGTCTATGTAGTTCCCACTGTTTGATGTACAATGGCATGGTGTTCATAGGTATGGTTTCATATGCCGTGTTTAATCAGTGTAAATAATTAACACAGCAATATATAAATACCATTTAGTACGTAAAATTAATGAAATAACACTATTCTTGCAAACACCATTCGGTGCGAATAGAAAAGAGATACAGATTAAGCAACACAATAATATAAAGATTTTATATTATTCTCAATTTTCTCCATTTTCGCAAAAAAATTTCGTAAAAAATTCCATGTTAACAAGTGCATAAATTATTTTTTGTTTTTCACTCTCTCTGAATACCCTGATGTAGGGTAATTTACTATCTAGACTTGTTCTTAAAAAAAAATTGTACACTAATTTTTGTCATAATACATGTAACATTGATGTTGAGTAGCAAGTGTTCTTAAAATGCATGTTTTTAAAATTTTTATATTTAAGAATCAGTTCCATGAAATAATTATGCTTCCCCTCAAACCTGATTAAACAAATATGCCCTCGAAAACGGATTTGCTTAATAATATTCACATAATTAGTCATAAAATGGTGTTTTGGTATACCAAGCTTCAGCTCAGGGACCTGATACTAAATTTTTCGCGTTCATTCTCGTCCGTTTATTGCCACTTATTAGAGTGAACTGTCAGAAACTTATTTTTTCGATGGTGTGACAAACATCATCCATTGAAAAATGTTCATTTCTCGCAGGAAAGTATCGAGTTCAGCTCATTCCTGTTGCTATATAAAAACATCGATTTTTAACCCAGTAAAATCAGCAAGTAACACACAGCTCAAAATCTTTTACCAAACACACCGGTGTTATTATTTTCCACCATTTCCTTTTATACTACTCACACAATTTGGTTAACACCGTGAAATTTTTTACAGTGTATAAAACACATTTACTAGATAAAATATACTCGAAAAATGATAAGTGCAATTGTGTACAAACTTTATTTTAACAATAAATATGTCAAATTCTACGTGGTGAAACCTCTTAAAATTTGGTACGCATATGCGTAACGTATCAAAGAATGGCTGTACCAATTTTCAACAAAATCCTAAATAATCGATAAAACTATAGAACTATATCTTAACGACAAAAATATGCAAGAAAAGTTGTACATGTTGGGTATAAAAAAAAAGGATAGGTGAACAAGATATTTTGTGAATTTATGAAAAAGAGTTTAATTCTGCGAAGGTATTGTTGAGGAGGAATTTTATTTTTCGCATTTTATTTTTGCACATGCAGCGTTTTGATTAAAATAAAATGTGCAGGTGTTCATTCATGATATCTGTAATACGTAGTGACAATAATGAATGACGTATTTCGAATAAGTGACTGCTTAAATCCGTAGGCGTATGCGGAGTAAGCGATCGCCGTCCTTCGGGAGTATCGACCGCGAAGGGCGTAAGAAAGCTCCGGAGTGAACGAGCCACGCATCCTGTTTGTATATTCGCTCGCTCGCTCGCTTTTTGCTTCGAATCGGTTGGACGCTCGCGAGAAATGTCGAGACGTTCCAGCTCTTTCCATTCGACTCGTTGGAATCCGCGACGCCCTCGGATACGTGCAGCAAAAACTCCGATCCAATCGAACGTCCTTCGACGACCTTTGAATGCCTCTATTACCGACGCCCACTGCGTGAAAAAAATGTTGAAACGGCCACGCATTCCCTTCAGGCTTATTGCATTGGAATATAGCTATATATATGTTCCTTTTTTTATTCTGCACTTGTCATTTTGCTTTTTATTTGCAGCTTAAGGAGGTATTAACGAAAGTACGAAAATGAACTTTGTTTATTGATTTTTTTTTACGATATAGAGTATTAATCAAGTTTTTCGATGACTACATTTCAAGTAGCATTACCGATAAAATAAGCGAAAATTATCCCGACAAAGTATCCTCGACATAAGCCAGAGTCTTATGAGAAGCATTGAGAAAAATGTTCTTTTATTGAAAAAAAAATATATTTAGAGTGAACTTTCAAACAATCTAAAATAT
>JAPYYW010003211.1:0-21351 GCA_030522545.1 Cremastinae sp. A BG-2022a
TAGAGAAACCTTTTAAAATTTGACACACACTTGAGCACCATGTTAAAGAACATATGTACAAAGTTTTAAGAAATTCTATAGAAAACCATTTTTACCATAAAACCACGGTAGAACTACCTTAACGTCATATACAAATTTATGTACCAAATTTCAGAAGGTGTAGATCTTATGGGAGTTGAAATATTCAATGACGAATATCACATTTTTTGTACACTCTCCATAAGAGTGTGTGTTTGGACTACATTTTTCAATAATAAATATCTCGAATTCCAGATGATGAAGTCTCCTAAAATTTTGCAGAGAGTTTTATATCGCATAGTAGAAACTTTTTTTCATTTTTCAGAAGAATCTATCGTAAAAAATTTGTTAATTATCATCAAGTATATCTAGTATTTCTGACCTTGGATAACCTCGAATTCAGAGTATGTTGTTCTTTAATCAATTTGCAACAACTTCTCTCAATAAATTTAATCTCATCGTAAATCATTGGGAACATCAGAAAAACGTTATCAAGATAAAAAAGAAAGTTTTGGATTTGACTGTCACAGACCTTAATGTGACATTTGTGCATAATATATCATGCTTAGACTAATAATTTTTTCGATCATCTATAGAAATCAATCTTTTTAGAAAAACGTGCGAAATTTTATACATTTATTTTCTTTTATTTTGCAACTTTTTCATAGTTACGTGTCACATCTGTTACTCAATAAAAAAAACTATAAATAAGCATACAATTAAAAATCTAAAATATCATATTTAAATTACATTTAAAATCTATTTGATTGATTAATGGAGGTTGTATAGTTTGTCATCACATTAGTTGAAATAAATTCTATATCTTCTGTATATGTATAATGATCGTAACGACTTTTTTATTCCAATATCCAATCATTAGGATGCGCTCTTCTATTCTATAAAATATATAGATTAAAAAAGGCAGTGTTCAAATGAGTAAATGACTAACTAAAGTTCTTTTTATAAATTCGATCTCATTATACGAACGAATTGACTCATTTACATACTTTTTTACTATTCAACAGGCAATAAAAAACGTATATATTTCCTGTTAAATGGGGTCCAATTTTGTTGGAAATGTGACGAATAAAATAAGAATTGTACGAATTCGGTGCTATATAACTTACTCGGAAGAGTATCGACGGTGGATTCATGGGAAAAGATACGTTGGGGAAGAGAAAAACAATATTTTTGCCAATTTATTTCGTGAGCGAGCATCGAGAGGGTAAAACGTTATGTTTTCTTGCGGTGGTGTTCACGGCGGTGGAGCGAGAGTCTGGCGAAATATATAGGGGAACTCTGAAACGAGACTGGAGGCGAAGAGGGAATAAGGAACAGGCCACCCACTTTAAAATCGGCATTCCTTGAATTTTATCTCGACATTAAGGGAGCCGCAGCGAAAGATCGGGGGATCCCGAAAAATCCGAGTATATAGTTTCTTCCTTTTTCCCTCGCTCCCTCCTCCTCCTCCTCGTTCTTTTCTCTTTCTCTAATTCTCGTGCTGGATCGCTGATAAATCGAAACGCTGCCGAACCCGGACGAGTTTAACAGAGCGATATACTGTAACGCCAAATTCGATAGGATCGAGATAGAATCCTGGACGAAGGATATAAGGATATTTTTCACTTCCATCCGTCTCCCTCGCGCTCTCTGCTTCTGCTCCCCCTCGATCTTACGGCCTCGGAGGAATCTTTCCGTTCTTTCATCGTGGTGAGGACGAGAAGGGCCCGGGGCGTAACGAGTCCTCTCAACTGACAAATCGGATCAGAGTCCAGTCAGACGTAAAAATATATGGTCGCCGGGATACGTCTTCTCGAAGCGTGGCCCGAGGCTTTCAAACTTCGAGTCTTTTTGCCGGGCTCTCTCGGAGCGCGTTCGCCGCTCTAATCAGAATAATGATAAGATATATACATACACAGACGCTTGCTTATATATCTATATATAAATTTATTAGCCGGAGCAGAGTCAATCTAGAAAACATATAATGCAATCGAAGACACTGGCTCTGATCGATGAGAGGAGGCCCCGAAAAGAAGAAGAAAGAATAAAACTGAATAACTTTTACGTCTTGTTTCCTGCACGAATTCTCAAGAAATGATATATGGTTTTATCGAATTTTTGAAGACACGTCAGACCCGAATCACACGTTTGATCCGTGATAACACGTCGAGGAAGTTACTCATTTTTACCAACTATGGTAAACGTCCCAATAGTTGGACTATTAAGGATTTTCATACTTTATCTTTATTTAAAAAATATATAAACAAAAAAGACTGCTTCAAATTCACCTCTAAACTATTGTCTGATATTTAAGTGATCCAAAACTCATTTTATGTATTAATGTTAGATAATATTTCTAGTAAATAAATATACTTGAACGTTATCTCCTTATCTCAAAGGTTTAGGAAGTTTGTTCCAATAAACAAAAGTTATGAAAAATAAACCTCTTTGTACATGAAAAAAAAATAAAAAAATTTAAAAGTTAAAAATAATATAGCAAAAATTGTCCAACTATGGGGACATGTCCATCTATCGGGACGTTTACCTTAAATAGGTTTAAAAATATAATTAAAAAAATGCTCAAGTCAAGTATAAACGTTTGTTTCCATGCTATATCTATCAAGTAAAAGGATTTACATGAATTGAACAAATATATCGTGTATAAAATGAACTAAATGAATGTTTAATTCTAAACTGAATATATTAAACTTCTGAATTGAACGTATTTGAGAAGAATAATGTATATTTCGATAACTTATAGATAATGTGTGTCGAGTAATCTCGAGATACGTCCGTGTGAGAGTTTTTCCTGGCATCTGTTACAGGTGGAAAGCGACGCTCGCCCTCCGGTGGAGAGCGGGGAGCAGCGTCTAATCGCGGAGAGCCACTGTGATAAATAAAAGGCCATATAGCGGTTCGCGAAGAGATCGCGTTCCTTCTTTATCACTCGTTCTCTCGGCTATCGCGCGTTGGCTCACTCGTTCGGTTAGCGTCGCACACACTCGCGCGGGGAACGAACGAGAGCCCTATCGGTATGCCATAAATGGTCTCTGGCGAAGAGTCTCCGGGACTCTATCTCTCGCGCGTCGAGAGCGCTCCCGAGAAGGAAAGAGCGATGAACATCCCCATCGAGCGGGCTTCCCTCGTCTCATCTCAACAAAACAGAACCACTACACGCTCAACCGGTACTTCTACATATACTCGGGCCTATAGATATACCGCGATATACCACAATAAATGTGTACAAAGCGTCCATAGACACGGTCTTGCTCCCTCCCTCTCTCCTTCTTCGCTCTCTCTCTCCCAGTGAAGAGCAGTCACAGGACAACGACGTCTCGAGTTACCTGAGTGCCCTGGGGCTCTTCTCGTTTTCCTCCACCTTCTTCCTCAGCTGCTTCTACTTCGTCTCGCATCTTTCGCTATCAAAAGTCCCTTCCACTCTAAATTCCAGGGCATATTTCAACTTGACTTTTTTTTCCCCGTAACCGCTTTCCCGTACAACGGACCCTACGCCGATGATTCTCACGGAAAATATTCCCGAGGACATCTTTATTCGATAAGAAAACTTTCCCTCTTAAAAATTAGATGAAGACCTTTCTCGAGCTATAAATTCGGAAGTCTGGGGTAGTCACGGCGAGTCATTTCTTTCATCAACGAAATTTCGTCTCGGGTGTTTCAAAAAATCTCGACCGAGATAGGTATACTAAATACACATTGGGAGGAAAGTATACGTGATTGCTCTTTCTTTTTGTTTCATTTTTTGGTGAAGAACACTTTTCGAAGTGGTTCACTCAGAATATATACAAGTTGCATTCAATATACGAAAGACGCATAATCGTTACGTATCGAGATATAAGTATTTTATCTCGGTTCGAGGATTTTTAAAAATCTTCGAGATAAAATGTTACTCATCATACCACACAGGAGACGATAAGAGACGGGGGTATACTTACACCAGCATGCATACATAGTAATTTATATAAACGTGTATGTAGGGTGGTCCAAAATAAATTACAAATTTTATTTTTTCGCGGATACAGGTTTAATATCTTTGGAATGATAAAAAAGATGACACACTATATTTCAGCCTTTTAAAATAATTTTTAGAGGTGGAGATTATCAATTTTTTATTTCCCCTTTTAAATAACACTCGTGGAAAAAGAAATTTTTTTTTCGAAATTTTGTAACTCAATGACGGAGTAATTCACATACATGCCCTTAAAATTTTTGTAGAAAATTTGACGCAAAAAAGGTCTCTCGTAATTTTTCCATAAATTGACTCCTTCAAAAGTTATTCAAGATTAAAGTAGAAATTGCGTAACAATTCCCTTTTACCTATGTAAATCTGTATAAAATTATACAGCGAAAAAATGTACTAGTAGTTTTGCATTTATTTAGTATATTAAAAAATAACTCATCTCAATATTTAGTTTAAAAAATTTTTTTCTAAAGTTATAAAATGATTGAATGACAATTTTTTACCGCTTGAAATTTTTTTACAAAAAAAACCCATATTTTACGGGGGTTATACAGATTTGTACATGTAAAAGTAAATTTTTAAACAATCTCAACTTTAATCTTGAATAACTTTTGAAGGAATCAATTTATCGAAAAATTACAAGAGACCTTTTTTGTAGAGCGTCAACTTCGTTATCGAGCTACAAAATAAGACATAAAAAATATAAAATCGCCACCTCTAAAAAATTTTTTAAAAGGCTGAAATTTGGTGTGGCATCTTTTTCTATCATTCCGAAGATATTAAACGTGTGTCCGGAAAAAAAATAAAATTTGTCATTTTTTTGGAACTACCCTAATATTTACACGTGTTTATTGGAGGAAGAACAAAATATAATTTCCCAGAGAGCGAGAACATTTCCGAGCGTTACCGTGGTTCCGGTTGTGGAGGTAATGGGTATACAGGTACCCAGCAACGACTCGAAAGGAAGAAGAAACATTCCGATCGGCTCTTCGCCGGTGTGCATCGCGCATTCTCGATCTCGCTCATTCGCCGCGCCAGTCGCGACCCAACGGCTTCAAAAACCCCGCACGCGATTGAACGAAGAAAAAAAAAGAATAAAGATTAAAACCGATGATAATGAAATAAAAAAATGTATACAAAAAACAAATAGGAGCAAAAAATTGAAGAAAAAACGATACCGATGCGTTTTCCCTGTGTTATACATTTTGTGGAGAAAAGTTTTTAAAGGTTCATTGTTTTTATATATAGTGCATGAGAATATAGGGAGCTTCGTCGACGATGAAAAACGAGATTCACGGGCGTGGCAAAGAAATGATAATTCAGGTGTGAAATTATCGATCGTAAATCTCGAGGCTCGATGTCGAAACCGCGGAGCGCGCGCGAGTGAATATAAGTTGAGGGGATATAAAAAAAAGAAGCGGAATCATGGAAAGCGCGGTCCCGTGATTCCCAAGACAGGCCGGAAAAAGTGGCCCAAATTTCGTTGCTGCTCTCGTTCATACACTGGAACCCATAAATCAAAACGCTCTGGGTTGAAGCGTGTATATATATATATATATATATATATATATATATATATATATATATATATATACGTGCGCGCGCTGCTTCTCCTGCTCCAGAGAGCGCACACACTCCCTGACGCCGCGAGCCAAAGAGCGAGAACGTCGCGAGGACTCGATTCGGGAGAGATGAAGAGCGATCGAGGGAATAAGCGCGAGACCACGCGATGAGAGTATACGAGAGAAAGACGGACGAGGAAAAGATGTACGAGAGAGGCGAGCAGGAAATATAAAGAAAAAGAATATACATATATATAGGGGAAAAAAAAGCGAAGTGAACCGAGACTAAACTCGTTCGCGAATCGAGTCGAAGGAGCAGAGGAGGATGACTTCTGGCCAAAGGCTCTTTCGATCTCGGTGTGCCTCGTCGATTCTTCTCGAGCGCGGAGGCTTCTCGCTCGAGCACCTTCCCGTAAAATATATATCGGGAGCCTGGGATGTTCTCGCGGCGTGAATGCAACACGGGAGCGATGAGCAACTTTTAAATCGCAGCGTCGGCTGCCCGAGAGTCGATACATGCACGAATGCATTTATGTATATAATATATATACATATATATTGTATATATAACCCAGTAGAGCGGATACATTATAAAGTGGGGAAAGGGGGGGGGGGGCAAAATGGGCCATCTGAAACTTCCAAAACCTAAAAATATTTGGTGGCAAAATGAAACCCTAAAATTTTTAATGCGCAATGTGTTTGGGGGTGAATAAATGGGCTCACTACATTTTTAAAAATCTACAAATATTTTTTTTCGAACAAAATGGTCTTTTAAAATTTTTATCAAGTAGAAACGGTATTGAACAGAAAAATAACAAGAGAATTTGATTCAAGTTTCTAAAAGGTCCATTTTGCTTCAAATTTTTATCATTAACCGTTAGGGCATTTTTATACTAAACACATAGCAAAAAAATTCAAAAATATTTTTGAATTTTTCTTATATATCGCATACCCCCACCAGGCGCGCGCTCCCCGCTCACTACCTCTGTATATCTTTCTCACTCTTTTCCGCGTGCGATCCTCTCAACAAGAAACTCGCTCGAACGCTGCAACTTTGTATGCAACTTTGTATTCACACGTTTTCGACTGCAACTTTGTATTTAAACGTTTTCGACTGCAACTTTGTATTCAAACGTTTTCGACTGCGCGTGGACATTTATGAAGCGAATGTTTGTTTCACGTTAATATACATAGCATTGAATATTATTGTGTACCAGCTGTTTCTGAATAACTATTAACTGTCATAAAATGACCGAAACTGTAAAGAAGCGTAAGAGATCAGGCTGTAGATAGTATACAAGTCGAAGAAAATATAACAGAATCATCTCATCATACTCACGCACGCATGTACACATCAATTTACACTAGAACGTTCACTCTATTTTGCCCGAATAATCTCTCCCTGGCTGGTTTCTTAATCAGAGGTTCCGCGCACGAAACGGGAAAAGCGCTCGAGTGACAAACTGGGAAACGTTATTTCTTATTGCTAGGTTTCTTATTCGGAGGTCGGACTGTATGATTCGAGTAAAAAAACTCACATTATACATTTTTTCTTTGGGGGAGGGGACATTTTGTCCCACATTTTTCTATTTTTTATTTATAGTAGACACAGCAAATTAACACCAAATATTTCACAAGGGACTAAGAAACGTAAAAAAAGTGAAACGAGTGAAAAAAACTGCGGTTTCAAGCATTTTTTTCTTAAGGGGCCCATTTTGCCCCCTTCCCCTATACATATGTATATAAACCAGTATAGCGAGTACATTATAAAGTATATATACATAAAAAATGCATATATATTTATAATAACGGTTGGACCGCCGGTGTATATTTTGTGTGTGTGGCCGTGGTGCGATCCGTGACGAATTCGCGTTATACTCGAGTTGCCCCGGCTCTCTCTCTCGAGAGAGAGAGAAAGAGGAACGACTTTCATCCCGGGAGAGGCTCTGATGCTCCGCCGCGGAACACGGCAGCAGCCTCGCCGCGGCTCGTTTTTCTACGTGCATGCCGAATCGATGCGAACTCGCATGCACACCTGTCCACCCACCTACGATTTTACGTGTACAGCAGCGATAAGGCTAGAGCCGCTTCGATTAATTTGTATAACAAACCTGCCGCGCGTTGAAATATATATCCGCGAAATGCCTCGCGCGAGACGCCGTACACGTCGGTTGCGCTCTCTCGCGAACACACTCTCTGCGCACTCTCCGCTTCGTGGGAAACATCGCCGAGCGCGAATCTTCTCCCCGCTTCCTATACTTTTTACTCGATGTCGGCAAATTTTACGGATTTCTGATGAATTACGGTGCACGACCAGCAACAGAGCCTTATTTCATGCCTTGGCCGCGACGACGATTATTTTTATTGCAATTCTTCACTTATATATATAAAAATAAATATATGTGCATATACTATATATTAGACACTACATGATGAGTTCTTGATGAAAGAATTCTTAATTCGGTCATGAATAAAGCATGAGCTTTTTGTAATTAGGAATATATAAAAGTTTCCAGCGATGCATCGCCATTAAACAATTAGGAAAACACGCACTTTGCGTACATTACTTCCGTGGTTTTTATGGAACGATTTGTTATTTCTTCCATATATATAAATCTCTGACACTATACTGTTGGAAGAATAAATAAATGATACGAGAAATTTCTTTCGGGATTGATGAGAGAGCTCACGAGAACGCGATGATCGCCAAGAATCATATTTTAACAATGCTCGCGTGAATCGGATCGATTATTCGCGCAACAAAGGGAACAATAACGAAAAATCGCTGACAAATAACTGGAAAAAGCGGGAGAGAGAGAGAGACGAAGAGGAAAGAAAAATGGTCTTTTCCAGCACGATGTCAGGACGATTGTTACCATCGCGATTGAATAATTTTCCAATATATTATCAACCGAAATTTCGTGACGACAAAATTCGTATTCGAGTGCTCTCTGCTGCGCGCGTATATAATGGGAGTAATATCGGGGTCAAGGTCTGCCGAGAATGATGAAGAACGCACGAGAAAATAAGATGATGATCAGGAAAAAGAGAAAGAAAAGAAAATCAGGAAAAGAAAATGTTAGGCGAATGGAGGGGAGAAAGTATAACTACCGCGAGGAGTCGGAAGGCCCGAAAACTGGTATACGAGGAATTTAGTGTGAGTCGAACTAATCGAGAGAACGAGAGGGAGAGAGAGAGAGAGCGAGACAGCAGAGCGGATGGCCCCGATAAGAGCGGATCCGAAAAATCATGTTCTCGACTATATATACGGCTCATTCGACTCCGCGGGCGGTTCTTTGTGCTCTACCCGGGAAGCCGCCGTTACACGTCAGCGCGGCGGCGAAGCCACGAAGATATCGCGAAGCCTTTTTTTTTACGATTTTTTTCCTAAACGCGGATCAAAATGCGTGCGCGTCGTAATAAGCGCAAGAATATTAATTCTTCTGTGCGATCACACACAAACTTATTTTATTCGATAAAATATTTATATGCATATATGTATACGAGAGAACGAAAGATCTAAACTGTTCGATCCACGCGCGTGTGGTAGAGTCGCCTCGTGATAAATAATCCGGTATCGATCTACACGAAATCCTCGCGCGCACTCTTCGAGACCCCCCAATAATAAACACACTCCGAGCTTTTTCGTGTATTCATGCACGCGTCCGTATACCACACGCTTATTTGAATATATTTACAAATTCTACGAGAATCCACGTGTACGTGAAATCGGCAGAGCGGCGTGACCATTAGCGCGCCCGTTTCCATCTGCGTGGACTCGAGATTACACTTTAATACTTTATCAATCCATTAATAAAACCTTCCACGATTAATAATGCCAGCTCTCTTCGTTTCGCACATAACAAATATAAAACAGAATGATATATTCCGAGCGAAAATTCGAATCCGATAACGAATTTTTGTAGAAACGAATCCGTATTATAATTGCAGGAATTATTAAAAAATTAAAGACGATGAAGACACACCACACACACACACACACTCTATAACTTCATTATAAAATGTATTGATTAATTGAATTATTCAAAATTTTGAATTGTCCCTGGAGAAATATTTATTGATACGTAAAATTGGAAGCACCAGAATAAGTAATCAAGAAATAAAATTTAAGTAATCGTTCGTTTTTATAGATTCATAATTTTCTTATTATTTTTTCTTCATTTTATACCCATATATGTATTTTAATAATCTATTATCTCTGTATTTCTTTCAGTGAATATAAAGAGTGAAATAGACGAATCTTTCACTACGATGAACGAAAGAAAAAAAAAATAAGTTTTGTGTAACATTAAGAATCGATTGGCCAGTTACGCAAAACTTTCGCGCTTGATAAAATTACCGACAAATAAATCGCGACGAGAAACTTTGGTCGAAACACACTGTTCGTGAAACTTCTTTGACGCGCGATGCATCGAAAAAAAAAGTAGCCGAGCGTGAGAACCACGCAAATAATCGGCGAGCCGAGCAGGAAAAAAGTAAGATGGATAAGAAAAGAAACTGTAATAGTCCTCTCCTGAGTACTTAATCGCACCGAGACTGGTAATTACTCGTAAATTATTTTTCTCTCCAATTAACTCCCGTCGTACGTCATCGTTCGGTTGTTTTCGGCGGAAAGGAGTGTTCGACCGTGTCCTTCAGCCGGCTCGTCCCACGGATCCTCGTTACGAATTAATCGACGGAGAAATTAAGGACAAAACGCGGAGGAAGGGGGAGTCGTGGCGCGGGGAAGAGAGTGCGAGAGCCAGAAAAGTACTTACGATATTAATGGACGAAGGAAATAAATTAGTGGATTCGAACCAGACGCTTCGTCGAGCCCTTTTTGCCTTTTTTCCTCATCAGCAGAGCAACTACGGAGAGAATAAGGAGCAAAAAATTGAAAAAGGGCATCGAAGACATCGCGGAAAGCGAGAAAAGAAGTGAGAAATTTCTCATTTCACGACCAAAAATATCGCTGGAGCGCGCGATAAAATACAACAAAATTAAAAGTTTACCCGCGATTCCTAAATTAGTGGATTCGAACCAGACGCTTCGTCGAGCCCTTTTTGTCTTTCCCTCATCAGCAGAGCGACTACGGAGAGAATAAGGAGTGAAAAATTGAAAAAGGGCATCGAAGACATCGCGGAAAGTGAGAAAAGAAGTGAGAAATTTCTCATTTCACGACCAAAAATATCACTGGAGCGCGATAAAATACAATAAAATTAAAAGTTTACCCACGATTCCCGATCATGTTTGCGTCCTGCGCGATCGCGTCGAAGTTTCGTCCGACGTAAAAAAAAAGAATGAGCAAAGATAATCCGTATTGATGCGTGCAGGCACGAAAAAAGTGAGTGCGATACTCGCCGAGTGCGTAAATAATATACACGCGAGTGAATTCGAGCGTGAACGACAGATATTCTGTGGTGCGAGTGTGCGCACCGCAATCTCTACGAGATCGAAGATTGAGCGCGAGTCGTTTGTCAGTCTCGGACTTGGCGTGAATAAGCTTTCTTTCCTGTCTCTCTCTCTTTCTCTCGCATATACATACATATATATTTTTTTCTTCCTCTCTTACAGTAGAGAGACTCGTCGCTCGCGCAGCTTATTCTCTCGTTGTTTCTCATCTCGTTCTTGCTCTCGGTCTTCCTTCATCTCGGGATATCATTTACAAGTTAAACCTCAACGGAGGCGCGGTCTTGACTCGAATATCAGAGGTTAGCTCTTTTCCCCGGTTCTCCCCCTCTCTCAGACGCTCGCCCGTGTTTTGTGTGTCTTGCTCGCTCGCTCGCGAAGGATCCACTCGACGCGGAGAGAGGAAACTTTCACCGCGGGTGAATTCTTCGAGAGCGAGGATTCAGCTGCTAGAGCTGACAGAAATAAGAGATGGGGAGGGAGAAAAAAGAGCGGGAGAGTAGTGATACTGACGAAGAAGGAGGAGGAGGAGGACCCCGGAGTATCCTCTTTCGAAGCGATTTACTGGCAAAGGTCGCGCCGCGAGACTACGACGACGAAACGTTCGTGCGTACGTCTACGGTCTCTCGCGCTTAGAGAAAGGAAAATATAAGGGAGATTACACCGGCGCGGGCGAGCACACACACTCGCTTCACCGGGTGACACGTTGATATAAAACACTCGGGCGAAAAATGGCCCGAGGACGGATCCTCCGTGCGAGAGAGGATCCAAAAATGGCTCTGAGCAAAGAGATTCTTTTTCTCCCTCCGTATGGACATAAAACACCTCGCTGGTCGCTTTCCACTGGAAGAAGGAACTGGAAAATAACGGAGAGAGGATATATAGCGAACCGCGATGAATCGCTTTCACTAAGATTTCCGTCCCTCGTTATTTCAAGAGAAGAAAAAAAAATTAAACATTATTCGTAGCGCAGACCGTGAAAAAAGTTATTCTGCCAAGTATCTTTGGTTAACTCGTAATTCATTGGCTCTATTCATCGTCGATCGTTTCAGTTACGATTAAAGTAGGTATATACTATAATTTTGTTAAAAAATTGTTCTTTCAAGATTTCGTTTGAAAATGTATATGCATAAATCTCCCATATAATATCGAATTAAATTAAATTAAATTAAATGTGTATTTAATTTTTCAATATTTCATTAATATTTATAGACGTTTGAGGTATTTATTGTTACAAATGACAGTTTTTTGTACACTCTCCCATATAGGAGTTAAAATATTTAACTCCAATTTTTCACCTTAAGAATATATCACTTGACTTCTAAATATAGTGAAGCAATATTTTATTAAAATTTAGTGCATATATATTTTATATACCTCTATGCATGACATCAAAGAAACTTTCATTGGAACTTCAAAAAAATCCTCAAAAATAATTCTTGGATGACTTTAAATTTAGAATACATATTTTTCATGAATCAATACAACCTCTCTCTTAATCAATTCACTGATTTTTCACGAGGAAAAATTTTGTACATTCAATTATCCTGACAGTAGAGACTCTTTTAATAAGTTAATCCCGAGGGAACTCGATTGATTAAAACTAGATTTAGTTACCTGAAAAGAAAACTCTATAGCTCCGATGTAATCCGAGAGCTAAAAAATGCATGTTTGCAAAAATGACAAAGATTTGATACGTAGAATTTGACATAAATCCGTGCACAGAGCTGACTCAATTAGCGTTGAATTAAAAAGCGAGAGAGAGAGAGGCGACGGAGCGATTGGGAAACGAAACGAGATTAAAAGGCGCACGAGCAGGAATAATAAGCGGTGTGTATAGAAAAGCGAGCGAATTTAAGCGGCAAGAGGGCGAGAAGTATGCAGCGCGAGATGTACATATTACGTCCGTCATTTGGAAAGTGTGCAGCGCAAGATTCTGGATCAGCCATCAGAGGGCGGCGGGGGCACAATGAGAGGAAATTGGAGAAACGGGAATATGGAGGTTCGCGAAAAGGAGCGAAGAGGGGTCAAGAGAAAAAGAGGCACGTATGGTAAGTGTGCGGCGGATGAAAGGGAGAAAGAGAGAGGGAGAGAGAATAGTATAAAACGCGTATAGTCTCTTCGGACTAATCGTATAACGGAGCACAATGGAAGCGCACGCGGTTTTGCTGTTATTCTCTTCGTTTCTCTCTCTCTCTCTATCTCTCTCTCTCTCTATCTCTCTCTCTCTCTCTCTCTCCTTCCTCCGGATTCCACACATATCCGAGTTCTCTTATATTCCGAGGTTCTATACGAACGGGCAGCGACGATTTCTCGTCGCTCCCACGTGTCCGGTGTCTCGCGTAATCCTACGCTCCGCGCGCGTACATGTGTACATTGTGTACTGCCGTGGCTCCCTCTTCATTCTATTATTCCCAATTCCCTTTTCAAATGGTATACGATGTCCCGATGCCGGAGAATTCATGAGCGGCCTATTATGCGCTCGCCCGACGTGGATGCGGAGCCGGGGAGCGGCGGAGGCACGCGGGGGTGTACGTGTGCGGAAAACACGGACGCCCGAGCTGCTTATTCCATCCGCAGCTCTCGCTGATGGCGAATTCTGCGGTGCGCCTCGCCGAGGGCGAGCGAGAGCCCTGGACCACCGAAGGGAACCCGTGGAACGCTGCGTGCACCTACACCATCGCGATTCCGACCCCAACCTCGAATAATAAGTCTTAAAAAAAAAAGGACAATATGCAGATGCACTTCGCACAAGCGAGTGTCGCCGATGGCTCTCCCCGGCGAGGAATCTTGATCCGAACGAAAAAATATACTAAGCCCGATTCCCTCGGCATTCACGAGAGTGAAAAAAAAGAAATACTCTCTCGTTGTCATTATCCCTTCCCAAATCTGCCATTCGCGGATAAAGAGGATTATATGTATACGTTATTTTTTTTTATTCTCTTTTCATCTCGGACTGGGAATGTATTTATGTGTTTATTATTTATATACGAGACACAGTTTTTTTTTGGAGTCTCTCGCGAATAAGGTATAAAACGTGTCCCGATTAAATAAAACTTTGATTTATATTTTTTATATATTTAAAGAAAGTGATATTTATTTCAAATTCGTGTATACGTATTATTATTGCTTGATATTTTAGCGATCCGAAATTCATTTTGTGGATTTATTTTCTTCGAATATATTATAGACATACGATGACACTTTACTATAATGCATTTTGAGATGTGTGTCAGTGGGAGAAAAAAATTAATGTGACAACTATATACTGATTATTTTATCAAACTATACATATATTTTTAGATTCCTACTATAACTGTTTTTCAAAAATAATATATTATATGTTTTAGTAATAAAAAATATATAGTACACAATTAATACAACACATTTACGTAAATCCGTTGACAGATTATTCAATACTCCATATTTTTTAAATATCATCTAAAAATTTTAATGAAACTTGAAAACAAACAAGTACATTTAACGTTATACTTCTATATGTGCCAGTTTTAATAAAAATTCATCCATGTATCTCGTTTGATAATTATTACTATACAAAAATATATTATCGTTCAAATTTTAAGACGTTTACACCTCATATAAAAGTTCGGCAATAAAAGGTACAGCAGAATAAAAATTTCATTTGCATCCATGGGGAATAATTTTCAGTATTTACCGAAATTCCGAGTGGGATGAAAAAAGCAAACGTGGTCAGCGATATTCGTACATTATTCGCGTAGACTATATATAGGAGAAAAATTTCAGGAGTCTCTTCGGATCAGCACGGTTCGCATATATTTGCTTCATCTCCTCGATGTTATAATGATACAGAGCTGTCGAAAAATGTTCGCGTCTTATCGCCGTATTTGACTCCCGAGGGACCGGGAGCGTGCGACGCGCGTGGACGAAAAATGGACAAAGGGAAAAAGAACGAGCAAAAAGGGGCCACGAGAATTTCGCTGACTCGAAAAGTATGTCGGGAATATTAAAATCGCGGTTGAAAATCCCAAGACGGCCAAGAGGAAACTTTTTCCCGCGAATATATATATCGTCATGAAGAAGAAAAAGCCGAGAGAGAGAGAGAAAGAGGAAAAGAAAGAGGAAAAAAGAGAAAAGGGGGCAAAGAAATCCTCATTCACCACGAATTAATTTTTTCAAATGAATTTTTCTTCAACCCCGTTATCCGAGTTTGAACATCCAAAGAATAATTGCACGCGAGACTACACACGCTACATATATATACATATATATTCGCTGGTGCGAATAAAGAGGAAGAATCGCGCGGGCGAGCGGAGAAAATGAGCGAGACGAACTCTCGTCGTCGCTGCTGATGATATGTTGTGCGAACTGACATAATATCATCGCTCGGGATTATCCGCAGCGTGCGTTGATAGGAATGAAAGCCGGTAGTGTGTGCATACATTCTATTTAACTTTTAACGAGAGCGGAGTGGTGCAGCAGCGCTTTTGAAAGATGGCGCAATTTATGCGCAACGTGATGAGAGAGCGAGAGATGAGAGAAGGAAAGAAAAAAAAGCGCGATCAGAAGCAGGTTGACGCGCGGGGAGGAAAACACGCTCGCGTGGTCTCGTTCAGGAACAATAAGGGTGTACAATGGCCTAGAAGAGGACGCCGGGGCGTATAAAAACGTCAGGTCGCGGTGATAAACTGGATTTGAGTGAATAAAAATTCACGGAAACGTCACACAGTACGTATACGCTTCTTTTCCTTTAGCCCGCGCCTTTTTCTCTCTTTTTTTTTTGGAAACGGCGAGGACGCTCGAACCGCGAGAGCGCGGAATACAAGAAGGACGGAGTTGACTCCGGCGAAGGGAAAACCGCGGCGACACGGGGGAAGAAACGGCAGCAGGGACCCCGAGCTAAAAGTTTCGTTTCGGGATGAAACGAGAACGGAATAAAAATGTAAATACAAACGGTGGCTCGCGCCATTGCTCCAAAGTCCCGATTCTCCCTTTTTTTTCTCATCGTCTCCCCCCCCCCCCCCCCGTCGGCCTCGGGTACCAACAAAGGAAAAACGACACATCCCCCCGCTCAACCCCCCCCTCGCGACGAAGAAAAACGGAGTCGCGGACAGGCCGGGACAGCGATAGTCGCGGCCAACCAATTACCAACTTTTAAAAAGTTTCATCCAATACCGCCGAGTCTCTCATCCGATATTAATATATTCGATATAAAAATGACAGTAATGGACGAAAAATTATTAGCTTTTCCCTCCCTCATCAATATATGTATTTTTCCACCAGCTCCGCATTTACATTCACTCTCTCTCTCTTTTTTTCCCTTCAATTCATTTTATTATCTCCGACTCCTCGCTTTTCGTCATTTCCATTCGGCGTCCAGCGCCCGGGGCCGCGAGGGGTTTCCTTCTATTGTCCAAAAATAAAAAATAAAAAGGAAAATGGAAAAGCGAAATAAAAAAAGGTAAAATAAGTTTTATACAGAAGAGTCAGCCGCATTACGAGGACACCGTGCGATCATTCGTTGAATTTAATTTCAGGCTCGCGCTTTTATTTTCATTCTCGCTGCATAACTGCGCTCCAAGTTTTTCGTTTACAAGGGTTCGTCGGATGGGAAGCGTTTCGGGCCATTTACCGTCGCCGTACCCATTGTACAATACACATTTTTCATACACGCACACACGCTTTACACGCATTTATACACATACGCACGCACATATACACGCAACGTGTACGAGAGAAGGGAAAAAAAAGCGACACACGGCCGTTTCTCGTTCTCGCATATACACGGATCCCTATTATATTACATTTTATCTCTCGTCCCTTTTCCTCTCTCTCTCTCTCTCTCTCTCTCTCGCTCGCCATGAGTCACATATGCGAGGGGTATCGGCCGGAAAAGAATCCCCCGTACAGCGAAAGTATATATAACAAATGTTTCCCGAAAGAAAGAAAGAAAGAAAGGAGGAAGGACACGCTCGGGGGGAGAAGAGCGGGGGAGGGAGGCAAAGGAAGAGGAGGACATTGATGTTACAAGCGGCGGAACGGTTACAGATAAGGGCCGCCGATGCGCGAGTGCATTTTACATTGCGCTCGTGTTCGGTCAGCTTTTACGATTATCCCGAGTACAAAATGTGTCTATATATACATGCACACGCACGCCTGTGCAAATGCGCATATGCAAACGCCGCGTTCTCGAATATGTTCTACATTTTAGTATATATATACACTGTATAATATACATATATATATAGAGTCCGGCGTAGATCGTTGGGCGAGCGTAGAAAAATATCCGAATATAAGAATAAGCGTCGTAAAAAGGCCGTAATGTGCTTTTGAATAAAGAGGGATGAGAGGGACGAGGGGGGAAGCGCCGGAGGGAAGAAAAAATATTTTATTCCCGAAGAGGTGAATTTTACGAGGGATGCGCGCGTATAATCTTTGCGAACGACTTAACCGGGATGTAGTGCGCGTCGGGCATTGATTTTCTCATCTCTGCATGCCACACGATTCCTTTATTTTCTCTCCGCGCTCCTCTCATCTTTGCTGCACACGAAACAGAGGAGATTAACGCTGTGTACGGAGAGCTTTCCGGGCGAACCCGAGGATTTTTGTTTTCGGATCGACGAAATTCTTTCAAATATACATGTCGCGACAGAGAGAGATGAGGAGAGGGCGATGTGTGTTTCGGGCGTGTGTTTTATTATCGTGCGTTTGTATATATATATACGCAGTGCCAGCGAGGAAGAGGAATGGGTAAAATGTGCGTTATACATTTCTTTTTTACAAGGCTCGTATATGTATATGTTTATTCGAGCATGCGGAGAGGAAAGAGAGCGAGCAGGAAGGAATATGGGTTCTCCCCCGTGTGTCTCGCTCGGGCCAAGAGTTTCATTTATTTATTATTTTTTCCCCATGCTTTTTCTTCATTTTTTTTTGTTCGCCGGCGTTTCCAGATTCAACGCAGGCGGCTCGTGTGCTCGATCTCGGTCCTCTCGCTCGGACTATTTATCTTTTTCGAAAGAAACGCGCGTGCATAAATCTATTACGCGCGGAATTTTGGGCTCAAATTGACAAGTGACTCGCGCCATTCATTTTCTCTTCCTTCTTCATTCTTCTACGTCTTTCTCGCTTGTTCTCGCGCGTCGAGCCGGCTCGCCTCGAACCGTGTGTGCAATTCGCGCGCAGAGACGAATAACGAGCGAACCAATTTTCGGGAATTCGTCGGGGAACGCTGAATAAAGAATGAGTGAAATAAGAGAGGAGGCGACATTTTTCGTGTCGTTCATTAAGAGAGAGACTCGAGTGCGGATCCGAGGAGAGGGAGCGCGACGCGAGGGGGTAAGAGGAAATTAAAAATCGTCGCACCGTTGGCCCTCTGTCGAATTTATCCGTCGTGCACACATACGCTCCGGGTTTACACGTTCGCCATCGTTTGTATATAAATGCAAAGAGTCTAAGCACATGTGTACCCGGGCAAACCCTATATATAGAAACGGGAAGTATATACATAAATATACACGTACGGAGTGGCCTGGAAATTCTCTTTGTCGCACAAAATTTAAAATATAAAATCATCGGAGGAGAAAAAAAAAGCAGAATTTTTCGGATAAACTTATCCGAAAAGCATGGACCGCAGATTGGATGGAATTTTTTAACGAATCTTTTGTTTTTGTCTCGAAAATACAGCGCGTTAGAATTTTTTTGACGTTTACGAGCCATCCCATCTATACACAGAGCTTTCTAACATTTTTTTTATAACTGTACATCGTTTTCGAAAAAAAAAATGCAATATTTTAAAATAATAGGTCACGATAATAAATTCTATCACATATTGCAAGTATATCATCAATTATTATAAAATTAGATATATTTTTACAGTATAAAGTGAAATATTTTTATGAAACAGAATCTAAAAAAATTTTGTTTTGTACGATGATAATTATCAGAGCTTTACTTTTGTATAAAGATCAGTCATATTTACATATCTCCCTCACTTCTACAAAAATTCTATAATGAAAATAATAGTTTTAGAATTATTGTAAAGTAACTTTAATTTTTTAATGCAATTTTTTAAATAAAAAACATCCATGTTTATTGTACATATGTACAGATATTTATTTACTCGTTATTTATACGAAAGGTGTTCGTAGTTGTGGAAACATTTTGCTAAATGTTTTTGAAAAAGATGGATGTCAGCAATTGAAAATATTCGAAAAAATAATACAATATTCGCACTTTTAGATATTTTTACGTGTTAAAAAGTACAGATTTGCAACTCGATTACTTTTTTTCAACGCGAATTAGCTGTTGATTCAATGAAATCCCAAATATAATAATTTTTTACAGGTTTTCGATCAGTCGGAAAACTATCTTGAGAAAAGGCAAAAGTTCTTAATGAGCAGAATATCGATTTTTTAACATCCGAAACGATAAATACTTTTTATAAAAAATGTTCATCTTAGTAACTGAATTTTTTGGTGATTGAAATTCTGCGTTGCATCAATTAAAAAAAGGGGGGAGCTGGGGGGACGACACGATTTGTGAAAATGAAATGAAAATTCGAGCAACTCTTGAGACACCCCGTATATGAATATGTATACGGGAATGAGGCAGAGGCGAAGAATTTCAAGTGGCCAGTCGGAAGGCGAGCGTGCGCTCCCGATCAGCATGCGCGACACGCTCGTCGCTCGGCTGTATTACGTATTTAATTCACGTGGCTCGCATACTCCTCTCCCGTAAAGTGACCGGGAGGAAGGTAGATAAAGATGAAAGGAAGAAAAGAAACAAACGGATGGTACACGCCGGTAAAGCCGCGGAACGATCCTTAGTCTCGGTTCGTTGAGGTTTGATTGTCACTTTGGATTTGACGGACGTCGCCTGACCCCTTTTTCTCCTCATTCTTTTTCCATTCTATATATCCTGCTCCCCTTATTATTCGCGAGCGAATCTCTCGAAAGGAAACCGGCGAAACCTTCTTAAGCATCTAACTTAGAGGCAATATCATCAACCGATTTTTTTTCCAAGATAATTCGTTTAAAATTTACGTTCACATTATTTAGCGCTATATTAAAAGATGTGGAAAAAATTTTAGGATATGCTTAGGGTGATTTCTTCAGCCACAATCCGTTCAAAAGTTTCCTTCCAACGTAAACTAAATTTTAATTAAAAATCTTGAATGAATTAAGATTTTTTGAAAAACTGTAGATGAATCTTCTTTGTTAACGTATAAAGATTGCGGTGCTAAATTTTAGAAAACTTTAGAATATTTCATGTTGAAAATAAATATTTTTAACACACAGGTTCTTATAGATAATTAAGTATTTTAAAATTTGACACACATTTGAGCATCAAGTTAAAAAATCATGTGCAAATTTTTAAGAAATTCTATACAGATAATCATTTTTACCATAGAACCATATACGGTAGAATTACCTTAATGGTGTCTAGCAATCGAGATATTTATCGTCAAAAATCCAAACTTTGGATTCAAATAGCATATTAATCTCAATAAATAAAAGACTATAAATTTCTACACGAAACCTACTAGCCGAAAATCATTAAAAAACCATCTGAACACACATATGCACAATATATAAAATTTACCAAAATATTTAACATCTCTATATATAACGTGCAAACAACAAGAAAGCAGTTTATACAAATGTTCAACGAAAATCTTCTTAGAAAATGAGGAATACATTACGATACAATTAAAGTGAGTATATATACGAGAAAATAATATAATATATATTAACAGTTGATAAAATACCCAATTTTCGTCATAAATTGGCAAATAAAGTTATCGAAAATCGAAAATCGTAACTTTTTTTGAGAATGCGTGTATAGAACGAGAGGGGAGATTCTCTCGATGCTTGGAGGACAATTTCGCGACGAAAACGTTCTCACCTCTTATTTCTCTCGCTCTTTCTTCCCGATGGCTATACACCGTGAGAGAACTCGCGAAGGCAGTTAGTCGGCAAATTTATCGTCGAATCGAAACTGCCAAAAACGTCGCGTATCGAATTCTAAATAAGGAAGTAACGGGGCTCCTATGTGTGTATACGAGATCGGAGAAACGGCTCCGAAGGATATGGGAGGGCCGGAGAGGGGGAGCGGAATGAAAAATAGCGTGTACCAGCGGCGTTGAATAAAACGAGCGCGCCGTTTGTTTCACGGGGCTACCGAATAAAACATCCGAAGAGAAAGTGATGTCACCTTTATCTCCTGGCGGAGAGATACGCCTAAAATAAAAGGAGAGTAAACGTGCGAGCGCGAGAAATCTGAAAAAGGGCGCGAAATAAACTTTACCAAAATACAGTACGACCTCCCATTAAGAACGGCGGCAATAAGAACGGTTCCCCTAATCCGTGCTCGAGCGCTACCCCCACTCTAACGCGAACCTCGAGC
>JAPYYW010003212.1:0-16029 GCA_030522545.1 Cremastinae sp. A BG-2022a
ATCCAATAGTCAGTTTTTTGGTTTATTCAATATGAATTCTTCAATTTCGCTCCAAATAATTAACATTTTCGTTATCTACAGGAAATTTCCGATCGAATAAGCTCTTAAAATCGAGAAAAAAAAATTCAAGAATTTTTGCGAATTTTTCAAGGTGTATGTATCCCTTTCCATTTTTTTCAAAAATCTTCAAGGCGTCATAACTTTTTAAATTATTAATGTAGTAACGTAATTCCTGCGCCATTCGCTTTTTTTGCAAACATTTTAAAAAGTAAACCCTATTAAAGATGATTTGGTCAAGATACAGAAAAGATATCGCTATAATTGAAATTTTCATGGGTCCACGAGACTTAGCATGACTCACTAAATTTATTAAAATTTTTTTTTATTTTAAGGGCCTATTCGATCGGAAATTTTGGGTAAATAAGGAAAATGATAATTATTCGGGGCGGAATGGAGCGTATTATGAGAGTTTACATGCGAAATATGCGTCTAGAAGAATCGCAAAATATTAATTCAATCATGTTGAAAAGGAAAAAGCGGCCGCGTTGCTGCTCGTAATATGAAAAATGAAGTTTCAATTAAACTCCATATTAAATAGGAGAAAAATTTCTGAATTTTTCATTCCTTTTCCGCTCCATTTGCGTAATTAATAAATGAAAAAAAAATCAGAAAACTTTCTACCTTCTCGTAAAAAAAAGTGAACACGTAAAAAAAATCTATCACAAAACAGAATCCGAAAGTCAACGATCGATGAACGAAAGTAAGTTTAACATCCGAAAAAATGGATCCAATTTAATAATTAACAAGACAAAAAAAACGAGTTTGAAAAATCTCCATTTTTCGTGCGAAATAATTTATCTGCCATTTTTTGCCACTACGGAGAAAAAACGAATGGTAAAAAATAAGGTTGTAGGTTGTGGATAATTGGGGAAAAAAAGTTGCTCATCGTTGTGATTCCCTCTGGTTTCTCCAGTTCCGGCATTTATGAAAAATACGGCTAAATGAAATTCGAGGAAGGTCGCCGGGGGGTGGAAAGTCGGGGAATAGGCAGCGTCGTGGCGTGTACGCGATAATTAAACGAGAGCGTAGTGAAAACAGGTGCTCGCACTAATCACGACGAAACACGAAGCGATACGGCCGAAGCGGGGAGGGGGACCGCGGGGGGTTATTTCGCGCATAAACCCCTGGCCGCATGCTCGTTTATTCGGCCATTTTCCCGCTGAGAAAATTCACCGTCGCCGATGTGGAAGCCGTCACCTCCGCGGGCCTGAAATTGTTTGTTAAACGGGGGAGGGGGGGGGAGAGAGAGCACGCGGTCGCCTTTGTAGCTCGTTACGAGAAAGAAAAAATAAAAAGGTAAAGAGCGGGAAGGAGAACGAAATTTTTGCGTCGGGAGAGCGAGCGACGCGCGTATGTCAGACGTAAAAAAAAAATTAAAAAAAAAAAACAAAATGAAAGCGCGGCGATGAAAAAAGAAAGAAAACGGGGGAAAAAGAGGGCTCCGAATGAATGATTCATAAACATGAAATGAAATTACAATGGAACCCAAGCGCGCGAGGGCTTTCAATCATTCGCTAAATTATTCGACAGCGCTTCGTGGTAAGCGCGCGGTAACGGGGCCGGGGGGGGGGGGGAACGGGGCCAAGGAGGAAAAAGTGAAACCAAATTTGACGGAAATACAATTAATTCTGACGGGCGAGTCATGAAATTTAATCGTGAGGTAATCCCGTGATAGATGTGACAGTTTGATTCTTCCTCCCTTCTCTCTCTATCTCTCTCTCTCTCTCTCTCTCTCTCGACCTCGATGACTCTCTCTTTTCTCTCCTTTCGCCGGTCTCGCGTCGAGAATCGGCCGAGGCTCGCTACGACGAAAATTGGAAATTTGTCGAGAAAACATAGGTGAGATAGAAAAATATTTTCATGGCGCGAGTTATCCTGAGAGGGTGACGTTCAACGACTTTGGAGGGAAAAAAATGTAAATACGGAATGGGGATAAAATTTACGACGGGAGCAAAGCGGATTATTTAGAATTGTAAAGCAAATTTCTGGTCGCTCTCGGCTCGCGCTCGAGCGTGAGACGTCTAGCTCTCGGTCCCTCGGAAAATCAAGCAAATCTCCCGGATCTCTCTTTCAGGCTGTAATTCAGAGTGACGGATATTTCGCTGTGATACGCGCGAGCTTACACGGCTTTTTTTCTCTCAATTCGTTCCTCATCCACCCCCGCAGTGTATATTCACTCCCGCGAGTTTATTTGCCCTTAAGAAATCGTCCGTCTCTCATCGTCGCTCTTTGCCCGGCAAAAGATTAAGCATCTCGACGGGGAGGGGATTTTAAATTCAGAGTGCACATCGGCTCTTGAGTAGCCTCCCGAAAGATAAAGTCCGGGAAAGATACCAACTCTCCTCTGCTGATATTTCAAGACAGCCAAATCCCTTTTCCTTATTTTTCTCTTCACGAAAGACTGAATCTTAAATATATGTATATTTTAATCTACGACCCACTTCATCTTTTTCAAAATCCACTTTCTTTCATATTAAATCATTATATTAAAATATAAATAAATATTATGTAGAGATTTCTTGTGCAAAATTGAAAATTTTTTATATTTAATGAGAAAACACTCTTCCTTGTATTATTGAGTATCCACAAAAGAGCGCATTTTAAATATGTCATCTATAACTCGCTTCGTTTTTTTTTAATCTACTTTCGTTAATATTAAATCATGGTATGAAGACATTAATTATTAGATATTAACGTTGGAAATGGAACATTGTCTATATTTTATGCATAAACATTTTTCCTTGCCAACCAGTGGATTTTTTAGTCAGATTGAATTATTTAGTATGAAAGACAATATTGAATTTGGATAACTTGAATTAAGAACGCCTCGGCCCACATATTGTACCATTTTATAATTTGGCTGCAGATTTTTAAATCGATATTGGGTACGGGGTACCAATATTTCAATAATAGGGTCTATTATTAATTCATAAAGGTTAGTTATAGAGATAATTTTTAAATAATAAAATGAGATTAAATTTTCTACGTTCGATGTTCTGACATATACGTTGTTCTCGAACTATGGACTTTTTCGTCCCGAATTAAACTACGAATGATGAATTACGAAACGATGAGATCATAAATTATTCTTACGAACTTATTTTAGTTGGAGAAAACCTAGTAAAAAACTTTATTAAAAATTACGAACCGCGTGAAATCCATGAGCAATGTATAAAATAAACGTCTTAATACATTGAATATTCAAGGATTTTCACACTTTATATTTATTTCAAAAATATTTTTAAAACATTATCTGCTTAATAATTTGCATATAAATTATTGTTTGTTATTTCAGCAATCCAAAATCTCTATCTTACGTATTTTTAAAATATTTATATATTTATACTATATTCAAAATAAATATAAGTACAAAAACGTTTTAACATGCAAATGACTAGCAAAATCAACCCCTGTATCCTTAAATATTGAATGAGTTTGTTTCAATCGTTGAACGCTACGAATACTTTGTGAATGAAAAAAAAATCCATAAGTTTATACTGAGAAAACAATAATTCAACCATTTGAATTAAGGTCTAGTTTTATCAGTACAGTAAAATCAAAAGTTCGTATCTCAATTTATCTCCATACCATGTGGTTTTTGAGTTTGAGTCAATTAAGAAAAATTGTTGCAAATTGTTTCAAGAACAACATACTCAAAATTCAAGGTCATCCAAGGTGACCTGCACTTGCTATACGTATGTATTAAAATTAGAAAAATCAAAATCTTAGCATTAAAAAAAAAGAAACTTCTTTAATGTACTTTAAAGAGCTGTGCAAAATTTCAAGAAGATCTACAACCAAGAAGTCAAGATATACATAATTGAAGATCTGCAACAATATTTCAATAATAGTACAGAAAATAGTGATTTTCGATAACAAATATCTCAAGTTCTACGTAGTGAAACCTCTCAAAATTGAATATAAAATTTGTCACATTATATCAAAGAAGATTTTTCCAAATTTTCAACAACATCCAAAGAAAGTTATTTTTTGATAGAACCATACCTTAATATAAAAAGTATATTATTAAACTTTCGGGACATTTCCAGCTATTCGGACGTTCACCTTACACGATAAAATACGATTGTATTCAACGTAGAACGTTGAAGGAATTACAGACAGTCTGGGAGCGAAATTTCGCTGCTTTCGCCTCTGGGGGGGTGTGGGATGAAGCCGCGTTGGGAGACGTCACGTCAGAGGGTATAGCGGTAGAAAAACAGTAGCTCCGAGATGGAAAGTGAATGAGGGAGGAAATCCATAATTTAGCGTCCGGGATGCAAACTCACGGGGTGGAGGGGGGGAGGGTGTGAGCCGGAAGTGATGAACGTTTGGCAGATGAAAGAGGCGAGGGCTTCGAACGTGACGGGGGTGGTTTCGCGTGTGCGGGCAAACGGGAGAGCGAGAAAACGCCGGTCGGTCGGAACGGCGAGATTTCTCGCTCCTGCCGGAAGATTTACAGTCGTCAGTAGAGCGGGCGAAAAGTTCGCAGATGCGGAAGATGCTCGGAGAGGCGAGAAGCGGAATTCGGGAATCGCGCCGCGATATCGGGAGCTATATACTTATACAGTGTTGAAATAAGAAGAGTAAGGGTGGGAGGGGGTGAGGGGTGCGGGAGGGAGTTGGATCTTGAGAAATCGTGACGCGAGGGCTTTCCGACGAGGGCCCGGCGCTCGCGATTGTTCTCGGCAACCGACTGTGTCTCATTACTTCGAATTGGCTGGACGTAGACAATGCCTTTGTAATACGGTTATCCGGTATAGAAAAGCTCTTCCTCGTCTCGCCCCCACCCTACCTCTTTTTCTATGATTTCTCCACATTTCATCTTTCCACCCCGCGTCTCCAACTTTTCTCTCGTCACTGTTGAAAATCACGAAAGCGAATGGAATGAAGAAAGTCGTCATGTATATGTCTTTACTTTCGAGATTTGAAATATTCGCCCTTCTTCTCCCATCGTCCTCGCCCTCCCTCTCTCTCTTTCTCTCTTTTCTCTCTCTCTTTTCTCTCTCACTGCGTTTCTCGCCGATGGCTCTTCTCCGCGAAGCGGAAAATGAAAGGGAGGGAGCAAGTGTGAGCTTGAGAGTGAAAAAGAATTATATAGATGACAGAACGGAGAGAGAGAAATACAGGGGCGAGAGAGAGAGAGAGGGATTGGATTGCTTGTGGAAGAGTTTGTTAGCTCCTGCGGCTATGAATGGCCCAAGATTTTTTCCACAATGAAAAAAAAAAGAGGCTTCGTATCCTCTTCCCACCACGATATGATAATCGAAAACCGTCGAACAAAACGTTTTTTTATATATAAACTCTATGTATAGAATTTTTTCATTCATAAACCGTCACACAGAACGTTTTTTCCTAATTCTACATAAATTTTTATAAATTTATATAAAAATAAATTCTATAAATTTTTTTATTTATAAATTAGAGGATGTCGTACCCAAAATCGAAAATGATTCAAAACCTTCAAAAAAATTTACATTTAAATTTATACATTTTAAATTAATTGCATTTACAAAACATCGAAAAATTAGTCTTTATGTATATGCTGATTAATTATAATAAACACCCTCAAATTAAACATTTTTTTGATAAACATTGATTCCAAAACACTTTTACGTGAAATATTTCTACGTAAAACATTTTTTAGATTAAAAAAATCATAATAATTCGCATGCAACATCGTGAAAGAAAACGTACATAATCTTGAAGAAAAGTGGGCTTGAGACTTTGTGCGAGAATGTGAATAATTCTCGGGAATCATGATGCATTTTGCGGATGAAGAGATATGCGAGATATCGAAACTCGTAACGACGTTGAAGTTGCGAGATAATCTAATTCCTTAATCATTGAAGACGGTCGACGGGAGCTCGGGCGGGCCATCTCTCGGTACATTTCTTCGCGCGGCACTCGAGACATTTTCCATTGTCGCTGAAACTTTGAACTCGCTGAGGACGCGTTAACGGGGCGATTCGTACCGGGCTTGACGCGAGTTCTCGTTTTATCCGCGTTGTTTACAGCATCGAGAGTCTCGTCAACGACGAGTTTTCGCTCGAGCGAATGAAAGACGTCGCGACGCCGAGGATGAGAAGAGAGCGCGCGTAGTTTTCCCGAGGCTCGAACTTTCCTCGCCAAAGACAACGATCAAATGCTCTCTCCGTCTCATCCGTCTCCCTCTAATTACCGAAATGCTAAATTTCTCGTCGGAACCGGCGAGACGTCTCGAGGAATATTCGCTCGACGTGTATAGTCCTGGAAAACAGGAGCCGAAGGATGAAAACGTTGCCAACGGGATCGAGATTGGGACGAGAGACGAGACAAGCCCGCGCGAAAACGACAAGACGTTCGCCTCTTTGGATTCCACTTCAACAGCCACGAGCATCTCTCTCGTTCGATTTTGCGGAAATATCAGAATAAAGATATACGAAAAATAAATCAAAATGTCACAAAAAAGCATTGCAGAAACATTCAGCCAGTAAAATCCTTTAAAAATCGTGATTGTATAAAGTAAAAAGTCAATTAAACATGATAAATGTACGCTTCTGGGATCAAACGATTGGAAGAGTTTCCATCTACATCCGCATTAAAAAAAAAACACGCCTTTGCTGAATTTTTAACGAAGATATCGACGATTGAGAATCCGATTTTTAACGATGAGTTTATACGAGAATTCAATTTCGTGTTTTTATTTTAAAAAAATTATTTATTCACAAAAACAACTCTATTAAATTTTTGATATTTTCCTATAAAAATACTACATGGGTAACCTAGATAACTTTTAATATCTAAATATCTAATCCTTCATTTGAATATTCTCTAACTGCAGTAAATAGCATCCTTAAAAAAATCAGTAGAAAATATACATCAATTTGATTCAAAAGACATATATCCTTAAAAATAAAAAGTATTGATTTTTCGTGTTCCAGCCAACGTGGACAATACGCGAAAGAGTCAACCTAGACATTTCGTAGCGCATTTTATGCACACCTGTTTATTTATTTAAAAAAAATTCGCATGCTGGATCTTATCCGGCTTTTTTTCGAAAAGACATCCTCGCAGGAGTTGGACCATTCTCCGGCATAATAATGGAGAGAAAGCCGGCGAGAGGGTGGTGGTGGTGGAGGAAAAACAAGGGAAAGAATAAGAAGAATATAAAATGCCGTAGTCGCTATACCGTTGCTCATCTTCCTTCGTCCCGTTCTCTTATTCACCGGGAATGCCATTCAGATTCCACTTGGAAGGCAAAGTGTCCAGTTTCATTAAAATATTCAACAGAGAGAAAGAGAGAGCGAGAGAGAGAGAGAGTCGAGAGTCAACGGTGCTCGAGACAAGCGTACGGAACTTGTTATACTCCGCGACCTTTTCTACCGTCGTTCACTTCAACTAACGCAGTACACTTCCCTCCCCTCGCTGCACCCTTCCTCATCTTCATTTTCCGTGCCAGACCTGCGAAAGCGACGTTGCTCAGAAGCAATATTTCAATAACGCTTCAGTCCGTATTCTCTTCAAACTTGAATCCCGAGGACATCGAGGAATGAGAAAATTAGGATCGTGTCATCCGAAAGGATGACGCGCCAGATGAGAATTTAATCATCATTCCTTCACCGGAGATTATGAAAAAAAAAAGGAGTAACATTAATGACGACGATTCCCATCAACGCGAGAGAAATCAAAGACGCGTATATTACATTCTCGAGGAACAAAACATTTCATCGCTCTCTCTCTCTCTCACGTCCGACTTCGTTTTATTTTCGTTTGAACGAAGTTCGCCATCAGCAACTCGTTAAAAAGTACTGTTCACCTCATTTGCACTTGTTCTCATTTTTTTCTATCCCCTCCCCCCCTCCCTCCCATTCCGCATATTCTTTTTTTTTTCTGCAATGAGCTACCCGCGACTTTATAAGGTGCGCGAAGTATTTTTTTTTCTCCGCTGCTTCCTTTTTCTCTCGTTTAACGAGAACAGAGTGCCCCGTTTCTTGGCTGCGAATCCCTGGAAGGGATGAAACTACGAGCGAGGCGACAGCTTTTTTTTTTTCTCCTGTTGCCGGCGCTGCTGCGAGGCTTCCTGGCACACTCTCTGTCGTATGCTTCGAGTTTTTATTGCACGTACACGCTCATGCACCCTTTATGCACCCCGGAATCCTGCAGTTGTTTATGTTCAAGGATCACCTCTCGTGTGTACTCGCCACTCGAAAAAGAAAATATACGCGCAAACGCCTGGAAAATCATTTCGTTGATTCGTCTCAACGACGTTATTAATTTTTGTATCAAAATATAATATAATTGGCTGCGGGAAAGCTCGTTGTCATTATTTTATCATTATTTTCTTTTTTACGTCGAAATAATTGGTTCGACAGCTGAAAAATATTTTTGCCTCGCTCCTTGGCGCGCGGAGTGGTGAAAAAAAAAGCCCGTTGTTTTTAATTAATCCGGAAATTTTCTTCGTTCGAGCTGGAATTAATTAAAAATTGTTTCGTATATAAAAAAATGAACAACCCTTTTCAACGATTTTTTAGAAAGAAGTTTCCAGCTGTGCGTTACTGACGTTTCGCTCGCTCGTCGTTATTATTTCCGAGCGAGGGAGGAAAAAAACAAAAATGGCGAAGCGAACGAAAAATGCGAAACACGCCGTGTGTGTCACGGATTCCTCGAATCTTCGTCCACGACGCACGAATGTATTCACGCAACGGGCTTACGAGCCTCCGGGGACGTTGGACTGTCGCCTTATCAGAATTTATCGCGACGTTATTCGAACAACCAGTCCTTAATGTCATACGCTCTCGATAATACCGGAAATGAATGTTCTGCGAAAAAAAAGAGGAGGGGATGGGGGAGGAGACGTGACATTTTCTCCTTCAGAATAAAATCCCAAAATAATCCCCCGACATTTCCAGCCGAACGGAAAAGAAGAATTCCGAATCAAAGTATATATACGTGCACGCAAACATTATGTTTCGGGATACAGGAAATTATTTTCCGAAAGGATTTTTAATTTTTTATTGCCAAAGTGAGGGACGATTTCGCCCGGCTTTCATTCGCCATTATATTTACCATTTTTTTTTTAAGGAGGGCGTAAGAGGATTGGAAGAAAGGTCTGCGGGGAGACACAATTTAAATTACCATTGAGAAATATGTTTCACAAATTGCTTTAATGCCGCGCTGAATTCCAACGTGCACATCCCCACAAGCGCATTTTTCCGCCCCTCCCCTCTTTCCTCTCTGAAGAGCCAGCGCGCCGCGCTCGGCTTAAACTTTTAACTTGAGAGAGGTATGAATGGTCCGGAACGAAATTGCACGATTCGAGACGTCGTATAAACGCGTGCGGAGAGAGAGAGGGGGGGAGAAAAAGGGAAAGAGAATATACACATCTACAATTTCTTGGTGCATTTCGGTTCCGCGATGCTTTCGCTCCCTTCGCTTCGAACTCGCGAGTATTTTCCAACGATATCCCGAGCTCTCGTCTCGAGTATCCCGACCGTGCAACTTTCGCAATCGCAAAGAGCGTCTCTCGGTCATTCTCTCCCGTTTCTTCGCCCCTCCAGCTCTCTCGCCGCCGACCCGTTACTCTAAAAAGGGCGATAATGATCCAACTAATGATCGCGACGATTCTCTCAAAGCCCGAATCCAGTCAGAAACTCATCACGGAAATTTTATACGATTTTAAAATTGTTAGAACTGGTTTTAATTACAATACAAAAAAATATTCGTTTTTTTTTATTAATATTCGAGTGTTTTATTTTTTGAAGATTTACGGTCTTTGCTCAATTTTTTGCTGCAATACTACAAAAATTCTATATAGCTCGTAAAATCGTGATTAGAATTTTTCACGTATTATTTCAAACAAAATTCAAATTTTTCAAATTTTAGCGATTTTTCTTAAATATTCGGAGTACATTTATCGGTAAGATTGTAGTTTTTTAAAATAAAATCGCAAAAAAATATAGAAAAAGGAGTTATCAGGAGAAACGTGAGAATGTCGAATAAGGGAGGAGAATAAGAAGCGACGAGACTGCAATCTTAAACGATGCACTGAAAGAATTGATGGAAAAATAATGGAAAAATAAGAGCGCGATTGAGACAAAGAAATCGAGAGTTAACCCCGGTCCGAAACGATAAACCCATTTCCTATCGTATATACGAAGGGGATAGAGCTTTATCGAAAAAATGTTGTGCCTCGTTCCATTATATCGGAAAAGACACGACTACTATTTCTCCTGTATAACGCGAAAAATCAATGGGATTTCAGTGACTCGGGCGCGTTATGTAACGTTCGATTCTCGGGCCGGGCACCGGTCCGTGACGCTCGCACAAAGCTTTGATCTTCCCGCGTGGCTCCCTTTCGCTTTCTCCTCGGTCACTCCGCACCGTTTTTCAATCCGCATATGCATTTTTCCCCATTTTTCGTTTTCTCCCGCGTCACTCGTCCGTCCGCGCGACGATATTTCCTCCCCCGTTCCTTCCTTTTTTTTGTCATTTTTCGCGTGAATATATTTTTTTTTTCGACGCAGCAAACTCAACCACCGGGCACTCGCTCTCGGGGAGCTTCCAGAATTCGAGCCCGAGACCGGAGAGTGCCCATCGGGCATGAAATCCACTCATGCTCTTTCATTCTCCGACCCTCTCTTTCCCCGCTCGTTCGCGCCCCCGCTCATCTCGCCAAAAATAGAAACTACTTTTCACCGCGCGGTATACGCGTCGCCGACGCTTTCGTGCACGCTACGCGGAGCTCGCGCGCGCGCTCGTCGGTAGAATATTGAATTCGCCGTGTATCTGCTACGTGTCTCCGCTCGTCGGAGAGAAAAACAGAGTATATACGGAGCGCTCTCTCCTCATCCGGAACAAGAAACACGAAAATATATACACGTTTTTCGAGCGGCACTTTCGGCGCCCGGAGCGACAAAATTGCGTAAAAATTGCCGGCACCGAAGCGACGCCGCGGAGCGACCCTTCCGTTTTTTTTTTTATCGAGACTCATCGCGCGTGGCTCGAAAAAAATGGGAAAGAGTGCACGCGTGAGATTTCGGGTGCACGATTGTGCGAGGAATTGTTTCGAGCTTCCGGTGCGCGCGTGACGGTGAAAAAGTATACTCCGGAATAATAAAAGGAAAAAAAAAGCGGACCGTCGAAGGAATTATTTTCGGCGAATCGATCGGGACGATTGAGATTCGCCGATAAGACACGACACGCGCGCTTACTGCTGTTTCTCTCGTCGACGAAATTTCCGTGTGGCGCACGAGACTCCGCGCGGCCGACGTCCGCGCGTTTCCTTCAACGCGAAATATACTCGGATATTAAATTATCGTGCGAGCAGACGCACTTGGCTCCGAGATATTGGACGATAAAGTTTTATCACCGCTGAGCCCCGGCGCGCAACTCCAAGTTCCGTCGAGCTACGTACACCCGAGCTAAAAGTCAACTTGCCGAACAATGCGCGCTTTCCCGCATAAAGCTCCCGTCGAATCGCATCCACCCGAAACTTTCGAGCAACAACTTTCGCGGCTTATTTGTTTTTCGCGCATATTCGCTTGTCTTCCTGCCCCGAGAAATATATCGCCTTGTTATACTCGAGACTTAATACTTCCAAGTCTCTTTTATTTACTCCGAATGCTGAATCGCGCTGGTTTATGAAAATTTTCGAGAAAATTATGAAAAGTCATTCGAAAGCTATAGCCCGTCACTTTCCATACGTGTCTTTATTTTTATTAAATTAAACTCAAGTTATTTGAAAAATTATAACATGTAACTAAATTGTTCTGATGTTGTTTCGAGGTATTTAAAAATTGTTTGTATTCCATTTGAAAATAATTTCTTTTAATGCTTTGAATTCTTATGTATAGAGATTTAATATATTACTTCTTACGAAAAATCGCTATAAAATTCATTTCATGTGTTAATATATCGTCGTTTTGATTATTAATTACAAATTTAAAAAGGTTTCACTGAATTTTTTTATGTTTAGCTCTTAATATAATACCAAGTGTCAAAATTATTTAAAAAGTATCCTTAAATACTTCACTGATACTGCGACTAATAGGAAAAAATTGGTTATATTTGGTTAAGTTTTAAAATAGCACGTTCCCAATAAACTCCAACTATTTTTATTTCTCATTCTGAATTGTCATTTTTGTCAACAACTCTAACAATTTTTAACGAAAACACGTAACTCAACTTTTATTTTCAGTATTTAATCTATACCAACCACTATTTTTATCCATATCTCCAATATCTGACATCAGTGTTTGAAAATATTCATGCAGTCGCCAGAATAAACGTATATCTCGCGATGGATATTTATTCTTCCTTTATTGGAAAATTCAATACTTCCCTCAATAACTAATCTTAGATTCGTTTTTCATTGCAGTTTTTTTTATTCGGTATTGATAAGCTATTTGATTCGGCGTAATGGAATTGAAAGTTTCGTCTCGGAAAAGATGGAAGTAGTTACGTTACTTTCACGTCAGACAGTATGTTTCTCACTCGATTGCGCGTTGCGCGGTGAAGAAAACGGGAAAAGCATCGGGGGGAAAAAGAAAGAGACGTACGTGTGTAGACACGGCAAGGGAGTATAGACGATATCCGATATCGGTTTTGCCGTCGAAGACGACGATGAAATTCGGTGAAGCCGATCAACAAACCCTTCAGAGTTTAAGATCGCGGAATAATATTCTAGGGTAGCGAGGAAGAATAAGGTAACGGGAGAAAAAATAAACTAGATCGAGTCTCGATCCCGTTCAGAAAATTTTACGATTTTTTCGACGTTAGAAACCTTCGGAAAAATTTCAAAGATTGCATTTCCGCAAAGTTTCCCAGTAAAAAAAAACATTATAACATCGCGTTTCGATCGTGTGTCCTGAAAATTTTGCAGTATAAATATTTGCAGTGCAAAAAAAAAAGCAAAATACTTATAAAAAAATCAGTTTTTTTAACAATTTTGTGACGAATTATTCCATTTACGCTCAAAATAATTAAAACTTTCGTCCTCTGCAGATATCGCGAGTCCGTGAGATTAAAAATTCCCGGCGCATCGCGGAGGGAAAAACACCAAGATTTCCGGTAATATTTTAGTTGATATTTTAGTTTCGGAGAAAGTCAAAGCTCTGCGGGCGAGGAGCGAAAAACTAAACGAAGGAGCGTTGAGTAAACTCGGGGACAGCGAGCGTGCAAAAATATCGGGGAAATCAGAGAGCCCGGAGTACTCGTGAAAAAAAAAAAGAAGAGTAGCGCAAATATTTGTAGAGCCGAAGTTAGTGACGCGACGGTAGGTACGCCGAAACTTACGTGCCCAGTTTTCGAGCTTATGAAATTTCGTCGCGGGGATTTTGCGCCGGGAGAGCCCCGCAGGGAGCGCGTCGGGGAGGATAGAAAAATACGCGAGCTAATTGAAAGCTCGAAGGGGCCGTCCGTGTGTGACCCGTGCGCCGAACGTGCACGAGAGAGTCGCGCCACCTTTCCCGACTATCTCTTCCACTTGGAAGGCCATAGACCGGACGTTCCGACCTGTGACCTCTCCCACCGAGCGTCGAACCTCCGATCCCGTCCCGACGACGAGCTTGCCTAAATCCAGGCCCCAAAAACAGTACTCTCGTACTGTAAAAAACTAAGCTAGTATACATTTAAGGTAGAAGTCGCGTAAAGTCGTTTGAGATAGATTTTTTTAAAAATTTGCACAGATCGTCTTCGAGGTCATGTCAAAATGTATGCCAAATTTTATGAACTTTCGCCATCTAGTAATCGAGATATTAATTGTTGAAAGTCGTCACATTTTTTGATTTCTCATAAAAGCCCATGTTAAAAGTGGGAATTTTTTAGGATAAATATCTCGATAACCACATGGTGAAGCCTCTTTAAATTTTGCTCACATGTTAATATGATGTCAAAGAAGATCAGTAGAAATTTTGAAAAAAATCTGTCTTAAAAAAATTCAAGTGATTATTTTACATTTAATTAACACGTACAGCTTACCTTAAGGTAGTTTTATCAAAAAATCGTTTTCTTAGGATTTTGATTAAAATTTGAAAAAACTTTTTCTCTGATACAATGTACAATTGTATAATATATTTTAAGAAGTTTCACTACGTAGAACTATTTATTGTCAAAAATCACTATTTTATGCAGTCTCCCACAAGAGCACGTGTTGAATATTGCGATCTTCAACTCTTGATATCTTGACTTTTGGGTAATGGAACTTCTTGAAATTTTGAATAGCACAGAAATTGTACTTCAAAGAAGCTTTCTCAAATGTAAAAAAAATGCTAAGGTTACGATTTTTTGAATTTTCATGCATACGTAACAAGTACAGGTCACCTTGGTTGACCTTAAATTTTGAGTATATTGTTCTTGAGACAATTTGCAATAACTTTTCTTAATTTATTTAAGCTTAAAAACCACATGGTACGGAGATAAATTAAAATAAAAACATTTGATTGGACTTTACCTATAGAACTGCCTTAAAGAATGCGTAATTGTTGAGGAAAAAATGATAAAAAATTATTTAAGACTGCAACTAGCCGAGTTAAGGTAGTTCCCTAGCCAAACGAAAGTCTGCAGAAAATTTTTATATTGGGTATATCATTTAATCGAGTAATACGTGATTTATTAGAAAAAAAATCGAAAAGGGTCGTCGATGTCCTTTTTGAGAAAAATTTAATTAAAAATAAAACAAAAATTGAAAATACTGGTCAAAATCTGTCAAGATTTATCAATAATAAATAAAAGAGATAAAGTAATAAATGTCCTCGAGACGTTGCCGCGACTCTTGGTAAGTATATCCGACGAAAAATCTTTCAAGGATATAATTTTTATGATTTCTTCGCAAGGATGATTTTCTTGCATTTTTCACGCCAGGGAGAAAAAAAGTGCGGAGCCCTCTGTGCGTATCCGTTTCACGTCGGTTTTCTTGCAGCGGCTCTCGCCGGATTGCCTCGCGCGTTCAGTCATCAGCCGAGGCTCAGAATTCTGGCACGGCGAGTGAAACGACGAGGCGCGAGCGATGCAAGCACTTACGGATAAACAGAGAGGGATGAATTGAGAGAGAGAGAGAGAGAGAGAGAGAGAGAAGTGGTGCACGTAGTCGGAGAATAGGAGAGATCCGAAAGCAAATCTCTCCCCTTTCTCCAACCTCAAGACGAATTGTTCGACGTAGAACGCGACGCGATGAATCCACATGAAAGCCTTTATTCCCACCCTTGCGGAATTCTCCGCTTCCTTGCCTTTCAACAATAGATAAGACAAAGATAGAGTGAGATGGAGATAGAGAGGATAGAGAGCGATGCAGAAAGCGTTACTTACCTATCATCCTGACTTCAGGTTTCTAGCTTTCCAGCTACTAGGCAAAGCGTGGAATCGTATGCACGCTGCGATAACGACGATGAACGAATTGAAGCGTTTATTTTCAAGCATTTTTCATAATTGAAAGAAAAATTAAAAAGTGCTTGAATGTCGAAATGATAATGGAGAAACCAATTGTTTAACGAAAGCTATAAAGTGAACAGTATTCAAGCTTTTTCATCGAAATAATATCTTTCTTGCATTCCAACTATTTTCTTTTACTACTTTTCATACAGTACACAAGGAGTTTGCGATTAAATTTCAGTTTTAACATTTTTCAAAAAAAGATAAAACAAATATAGAGTGAGATGGAGATAGAGAAGAAAGAAAGCGTTACTTACCTATCATCCTGACTTCAGGTTTCTAACTTTCCAGCTACTAGGCAAAGCGTGGAATCGTATGCACGCTGCGATAAAGACGATGTACGAATTAAGGAGGTTGGCTACATATAACGAAATGATAAAAATTCATTCAAATTTGGAGAGAATAATCTTCCATATGAAATACGTGAATACAATTTTTTTTTAACTTTCGTCTACGTATTTTTCAAACAATTGAACCATGAAATAGCCATTTTTAGACAATATAGATATACATTCCGTGTATAAGGACGTAACTTTACCACTCGATTACTCGAAAATAATGTAG